>VWYE01007615.1:7746-160121 GCA_013398995.1 Alaudala cheleensis
CCGGGGGGGGGGGGGGGCGGGGAGCCGCCCCCGCGGGTGGAGCCGGCGGGGCTGCGTGGTCGACGGCAGCGCTCCCCACGATGGAAAAGGAACGGCGGCCCCAGCCGAACGCCCGGTGCTACCTGGTCCCGGCCTGCCGTCCCACGCCCCGGGGGAAGTGGTGCGGAGGGTCCCGCCCTGCGAGTGGGCGCTACGTGGCTGGGGAGTTCCCGCCGGAGGGGAGCCGGCGTGGGGGGATGGGGGTGGGAGGGTGCATGGCTCTAGTGCTTTAATGTTGTTTCGGGGCTTGTGTCGCGCTGGGGAGCCGAGTGTCGCACCGGCGTGGCATTTCCCAGCTTGATCAGGCTGAGGGATCGTCGCCTCGTCATCCCTGCTTTTTGCACGGAGCATTGCCGAGATTCGGTGTATTTCCTGCTTTTTCAGATTGCCCTGTCCCGGAAAAAAAAATTCCCATTCTTGCCCTGAGTGCGTGGAGAGTGAGTTGATCTTGCTTCAACCGGGTAACGCTGATGGTAGGAGCTCTTGGAGCAGCCCGGCAGCTCCGAGCTTTCACCTCGTTTCCCCCTCGTTAGCGTCCGTTTAAATTCAGGTGTTTCTTGTTAGAACTGTAACACTGGTAGTTATTGAAAAGAAATCCAGAAACCACGCCAAACGCACAAGAAAATTCGTGTTTATAAAATATTGTCTGGTTGTTTTTTATTTAATTGAAGTCTCTGAGACTAAAAGTTGCCGTATTTTTTAAGTTTAGTAACTAAATAGGGCTTCAGCGTCTTGTGTTCTTACAAGTGATATTGGATAAAGTTGTCACACCTAATGAATTGAGTGGTTCAGGGTGTGTGTTTTTCTTGAAAAGTAATGAGTTCACGATTTTTTTGTGCTGAAAAACTCCATGGCGTTTGACTTTGCTTTGGTGACCAATTTTAAATTAAATTGAGGGAGCCTGAAAGGTGTGGGGACATTGGTTGAGGAAGCACAATGGTATTAATTATAGCTTCAAGTTTTCCTTTTACAGTTTCATGAATTCTGAATCCTGAAGTTACATTCAAGGTTTTTCATCTCTTTTATCTTTCTTTCTAACCTTTAAAAAATGCTATATTAGGGCTGATAGCTCCTGCAGTGGACTTTGAACCTCATCTATAGTGATTATGCATAAATAATTTTGTATAATTTGTATAACTTGGAATATAACATTGGCAATTCTATATACACTGTGTAAAACAGAATATTACTTAATTGGAGAGAAATGTAGGTATTTGAAGTTTTTGCCATGATATATTATTGAGCATTTCTACCTGTGGACACATACTAATGTCCTTGAAGCTGCTAAGGAATTTTATCAGATGTATCCAAATCTGATTAAGCGTATCTTTAATGCCCCTTTCAAATATCTTGTGGATGTACCCACACTGATATTTCTGCTTCAGCAATAGATGCTGATATTTTATGATGTTTTATTCTGGTGGAGTGGTTGATCTTTTCCATATGCATTGGAGATTTTTTAATTGCTTTAGTCTTTGAGGTGGATATGTCTTAAATATGCTTATAAATGTCTTCCTGTTATTAGGGTAATCATGCTATTTTGTAATGTTTCTGCGAGTGAATTTATTGTGACTTTGTTATATTAATGTGACACTGATTTTTGTTCTTTTTCCCAGATGCCTTCTAAATGCTGTTTTTTAAGTGGGAGGAAGATTTACTTTTACTGCATTTTCAAAAATTGTGAGCTAGCATACTATGGACTGAACTAGGTCTCTTTTCTAAGGAAAAAATAAAAAAAAGGACAAGACAAAAAAGCTTGCAGAGTATGTCCCAGGTTTCTGAGATGACAGATGACAATATTCAAACTACAGTGAAGGCCCAAGCTAAATTCTTTTAAAGCCCTTATAATACTAAGAATTTTTGAGAGACAAAGCTAAACTTGTTTTATTTGAGGACTAGGTAGGAAATAGATGTCATATGATCTAGTGTTCTAAAAGCCCAAGGAATAGTTCAGCTTTCTTGTGCTTCTTAAAATAAGTCAATACCCCTGCAGATGTAGACTTTGCAGTTAAAAATAGTACAAGGATGCAAGCACAAGCTCCTGTCTAGTAACAGCAATGCAGAAATGCTGCTTTTATAGGTAAAACTTTGTCTTACAACATAATGGCTTTTGATTATATTTGTGGCCAATTGGCATTCTTCATAGCAATAAAGCCGATTGTGAGCTAATGGATAAGCTCAAATTGTGATGAATATATGTTTCAATATTGCCTTAGTGCCGTCTTCACTTTTGCTGAAATGCTTTTCTAATAGATGATAGTGTCTGCAGAGGACAGTGAGGGTAGGCAGCTGTTGCTAACATTTGAAAAGTATGAGAGGATGTTACTTTAGTGCACAGAGATTTCTTTTTCTGATAGCTGGCAAATCAGTTGAAAAATCACGACACTGCCCAGCAGGATTAGCTGATGATGTTTTGGGNGCAGGATTAGCTTATGATGTTTTGGGTTTTGACATCTTTAGTTCCATATCTGAAGGAAGCTTCTTAATTGTTTTTTTTTTTTTTTTTAACTTGCCTGTGTAAAATCTACCTAATTTGATGCACTCAGAAGGATTAGTTTTGGAGAAGCTGGCATAAGACAATTTATCTGTTTTAGCTACTACAGCTGGTAGGCCAGATCAAGAGGTTTTCTTGCCTAATCCGTATAGAAATTCTGAAACTCATACTGAGTCTCTGGTGGCTGAATAACATGAGTAGGCTTCTTGACTGAGTCTCACTGAAGCTCAGACAAACTGCCAATACTGAGCAAGCTGCTTTTGCTCAGTTAAAAATTGCTTTTTGGTTGTAGGGTCTCCTTGCATCTAATACTTACAAACCAACTAAATGCAATGCTAAATCTGACAGAATCTGTGATAAGAGACCTAACTGCTACTTGTTGGTCTTCACTATATTTGGGAGAGCATGTGTTCCACATAGACTTTCTGACAAACAGCTCTACAGTAAGTACATCTTGGAAAGATGACCTCAAGTGAAACACTTGGCTTTATCAGTCAGTGTTTTTACATGGACTGCAGGTTTTCAGCTTTAAAACCAAGCAAAAGAGAAACAGCTCACAGCAGAAATCTTAAGTATGCTACCTCAGAAACTTATTTAAAAATTCTAATGCCATGTTAATTTTTTGAAGTAGCTCACAGTCTAAATTCGACTTGGCTGGCAAAATATGTGGAACTTTAGGAGCAGTAATTACATAATGTGGAAAACTGTAATGGGAAGGTCTTACTTTCATACGTTTGAAAATGGTGAATTTGGAACAAGCTGAAGTTTTCCAGATGGAGATTTAACTAGTGTCACTCTGTTTTCTATTCTGTCTGAGCCTTGTGGTACTCCTGTACTTAAGCAACAGGGTTTTTAATTTGTTTTGGTAGTCATAGTAAGCCCCACTGTAATGAGGGTTTGAAAAAAGCTGTGGTCTCTTGATTAAAGTTGGTATGAGAGTTAGGTGTTTAAATGTGCTGGCTGTGCCAGCTGGGGATCAGAATGAGAATAATTTTAGGGAGTCTTGAACTTCACAAAACATTGGTGACACCGATTCTTCATTCCCTCATGCAGTTGTGATATTGCTGATGGCTCAAATAGTCCAGCTGCTGATCAGAAACTGCAGAGATTCTTAGACTAGATGAAGCTGTAAGATGTTGCAAGAATGAGTAGCTCGATTTTCAGCTGCAGTTAGCAAAAAAAACCAGGTATATGCTTGTAAACCCACTGTAGCTGCTGAGATGATGCAGAAGCTGGAAAATACCGAGGTGGTGGAAATTCCCAATTCACTTATGATCGTGTTGAGGATGTAAGACACTACTTCTTCAGGTGAGTGTGGAGTAGAGGTAGAAAGAAAGCATTATATAGTGGAAAGTAACTGAATTGCAGTAACATACTGTAAAGTGTGCTTATTCAGTCTTGTGAATACTTACTACCTAAGTACTGGCAAGAGTGCTAACACTTCAACATTTAAATATGTTATAAGATGGTCTACCCAGAGGTAGGAAAGAGTACTCAGGGTGTCCTGGAATATTCAAGGTGATGCATTAAGCAGCCTTTCTGGAGGTCTGTGCTAGCTGCATTTGCTTTCAGAGTGCTGTGGATGAGTTTGTTTAGCTAAGTCCTTACTTGGATTTAGCAGTATAAGCTTAATGTGTCTTACGGAATGAAACTGCTATTGAACGATTGCTGGAGTACTGTTGTTCTTCTGTGCCTTAAATTTTGATGCCAGAGAGAAAGTTAGTAGGATTTGTTTTACAGAATGGATGAATAGATTTTTTTTTTTTTTGGAAATTCAAATAAATATTTATAGGGAAATGCTTTAGTTGCTTCCTCTTATGAGGGTTGAGCGAAGGAGATTCAGCTGTGGAAAGAGAAAGGTAATGTAAATTGAACTTCTCTACCAGTAGTGTCCCTCCTGATTGTATTTTGCAATACTGTTATGACGTATTTTTTCAGAAGTAGAATTGCATACTAGGAGGGGTGCTTGGAGTAATCTTTTTGTCTGTTTATTATTTATATTGATGAAAATTTATGCAGTATTACCTGGAGGGAGGTAGAGGAGGAGTCAGGTCAGAAGGTGGTTCGGATACTCTATTCAATTTCTACCTAGCTGTATTGGCATGATTAGGTAGTGATTTCAGTGGGTTTTGCAGATATTCAGGCTGTACCTACATGTCATGGGGCATAAACATTTGAAACATGGTTCTCAGGCTGGCTTTGTCTCTGATTTCTAAATGAATAGTAGATACATTCCAAACATTTACATTCATGGTACCTGAGTTTTTTTAGGAAAAATGTGCTTTTGAGAGTCCTGAGTTTAGACCTGTCTCTCCATATACTGGGCTTTGGACAGTCAGCCTTGGCATCCAAGACACTAGTGTCTGTTGTTAATAATATAATTCCAAAGTGCCTTCAAGAAATGGTTCCCTGGTTTAGACTTGGTGTGTTGGATATCAAAATTTAGGAATGAAATATCTAAACACCAGAAAAAGGGCCACTTAAATGTGGCCTTATAAGCTTGATATTTCTAGTTTTGTGTTTGTGGCATGTGATTTTTAGATTCAAATCGAAGTGGAGAACTTCTCCAAAACTTACTTATGATTAACTTATTTTCTGAATGGACTCTTGGAGTTATGATCTTATCCCTTATATACGGTGGGAACATCTATGCCTTGACTTGAGCAGCATCTTTGGAGAAAGGTGTGCTGAATGGTGAGATAGCTCATGGAACCAGTGGGGCAAAAATGTACTTGTTTACCTACAGAAGTAGTTAAGGCTCCTTGCACCACTGCTCCAGGTGACCTTGTGAGAAGTGTGTGTGAAGTGGTGAGTAGGAGGAGAAGGTAGTGGTCCCTTAGATTGCTGGTCTAGTAAAGGGTTTCTTTTTGATAGAGAAAGGAAGATGGATGCAGGAGAGGGTAGATATTATGGCCATCTGTCTTCGCAGAGGAACAGGTTGTTAATGGAGTATTTCGATTTCTGAAGTTGCTTTGAGCATATGTATACGTTGCCATTGCACCGAAATGGCCAATATATTGCAGGAATGGTACCATACATACTCTGTTCCCATTTTGTTTTTGCAATGAAGTCTTTGTTTCAGTGCCATCCATTTTGTTTGTCCTCTTGAAATGCTGGAAAACTAATGCTGTGACCTCTCTTTTTACTTCCTATTAGCATAAAATTTCATATGCATCAACCCAGCCTAGTTTAAAGGGGGAGCAAGATCTTGGGATTTATTTAAATTTTCTGTATCTGCTGTTCATCTCCAGTCTTGATCCAGCAAGCATAACTAGAGGTGAAGGTTTACTTGGTTGCATATCACAGTTGATTTAAGAAAGGCTTTTAAATATTTTAAATTTAAATCTTAAAATTCTAGCACCTGCTATAATTGTAATTAAGGTTAATTTTTTTACCTCTAGTAACATGTAGAAATCTCATCAGACATACTGGTGTGGTTCATTTCTACCGAAATAAGCATTTGAAGCTGCTTTCTGTTTCCAGGAGAGGGACAACTAAAGTTGTAACTCTAAACCACCATATGCTGCTTGTAACAGACTGTGCATGTACTGCATGCATGCAGTAGAGAAGAAATTAGTGTATTAATAGTTTGACTTTTTAATTTTTATGTGCTTGTACCTTGAGCTACAAGCCCAAATTGAGGTCCTGACCTAAAACTGCTATTGCTAATCTGGCCAGTGCACCCATTTGGAAGGGAGCTGGAAAACTGCTGACAAAGTGAACTGCATAAAGTGAAGAAGACTGTAGAAGCTGCTTTTGCATTCAGATAGCTAAACTGTGAAACTTGGCATAGCAATAGCACTTGCCTTGGACTGCATCCATGGTTGAGATGTTGGTAGGCAAGATGAGAATTACAGCCTCATTAACCAACTGAGTAGCTGATTTTTTTCTGTAACAGTTGAGCAAACTGAAAGAAAATGAAATGGAGTCATGATTCTTTTGCTAAAGGCTATTTTTATAGGAAAAGTGGTTCTTGTAGTGAAATTCCTCTGAACCAATACAGCTGAATGATACAAAACTAGCCATCGTGGTGGAGATCAATGTTTTTGTTTTTGGAGGTACCACTGGTGATCAATAATCTCTTCTCTGCTGAAATTATTACAGGGCTGTAGGTTTTATTTTTTTGTGTGGAAGGTTTAACAAGCAACTCAGATGTTTGAGATAGTGACTTTTCTGCATTGAGTGATATAACACAGATGACACATTCAGAGCTTTGAGCAACCTAATCTAGTGGAAGATACCGCTGCTGATGGCACAGGTGTTGGAACTAGATTTGAAGATTGCTTCCAACCCAGACCATTCTGTGACTCTACAGGGATTTTCTGCGCAAGCTTGGTAGTGTTAGAAGTGTAGAACTAGCTGTTACAAAAGGAGTAGATACTGCGCACTTTTACTGTGGTAAAAATACAACCTGCTTTTCTCTTGTGGATACAGTTTTTTTTGATCTTTACAAATACTGTGTGTTGTGTAACCAGGTGGAGTAAGGATTACTTGTTTTGAAACATTTTTAGGTGTTCTGAAATGAGGAGTGTCAATGTTCCTGAAGAAATGGTAAATCAAATTGCCTTTCTTTGGAGTTAATTGCATAGAATGATTCAATGCATCAGATTTCCTGCTTGAAGCAATGCATAAGAACAGAAAATGAGTTGAAAGTTTTTGTAGGGGAAGTTGCTTTTTTTTTTTAATTAAATTAACTGTGCAGTATCAGATGTAGCTTACATTTCTGCACGTCAGTCTTGAGTAATCTGTGTGTCCAAGCTCAGGGACCTAATTTTTGTGACTGCTGGTACTACTTGCTCAATTATTAAAATACAGAAAATTAATGACCATCTAATTGTAGCTGTTCTCCTGTTTTATACATTGGATTGACTTGCCCTTTTTAAGTTTGATTTATGTATCTTTTCATGACTTGCTTGACCTAAGATGGCTGTATTTTTATCTGCGTACATTTAAAAAAACCTGATTGTCAGGCTATTAGGGAAAGCTGTAGACATGTGATTATTTGTATGTTAAGTCCAAATTAGGATTACTGTGAGTAAACTGCTATCAAAATGCAATACCTGCAGGCAGGATTTCACATTTACCTACACAAAAGGATGTGAAATGGTTCTCTCAGGAGAAGCATGGTTCTGCCTGGTAGTTTTGAACACTTGAATGTGAGCAGTACGTTCGCCGTGGGTGATGTGTATGGACTGAAGAGTTAGTGACTCCTCCTTAGAAAAATATGGAAATTGTACAGCTGGATTAATAGATGGGAATAAGAGCCAGTTTTGTGAAACATGAAAAGTGTTCTGGATGGAGCAAACAGATGAAGGTACATTTTGTATCTGAATGCAAAATGAATAGTTTGAGCGATTCCCACATTTTGATCGTTACCCAAATTTATAAATTTGTAAAGCTCATCAGCCTTTCTGATCTGAGTTATGCTTGACTCCGTGTAACTTTTACATGCTGTTTGAAATTCCACCGGACCTGGCAGTGATGCCAGCAGAACCAGGGGTAGAAAGGCCTGGTGGGCAGTGGGCTGAACTGGGCCATAGAGATGGGATGAGGAAAAGCTTTTCTTTCCACAAGAACTGCTGGGCAGTGGGCCTGGTGTCTGCAGAGATGGATGGTGCTCTTTTCTTCCTTGGAGAGTTTTCACCTACAACAGTATAAAGGCCTGAGCAGTCTCTTCACATGAGAGGCTGATCTTGGTGTGGGTGGCAGGGGGTGAGACTGGAGATGCCCTGAAGTTCCTACTGTCCCAAATGGCTCATCTGTCTACCATTTTTGCTGGCAAAACAAAATGCATGTACTGGACAGAGAACTGAGGCATGGCAGAGTTTGAGTCTTACTAAAAAAAAACCAAAAAACAAGCTCAGCTGTGGTTGAACCAGAAGCACCAGCACTGTATGAAACTACTGGCTGTTCTTGTGAGTGCATTTCAAGGTGAAATTCAGACATTTGCAAAGCCATAACACTGCTTTGACACTATTCCAGTCCTTCACTCTACAGGTATTTAAGATAGTAATTGGACAAATAGTATTGTTAGCTGCTATCTGCTGCCCTTGTGACTCTACTATACACTTTAAACATACCATCAGTCAGCACTTTTTCAACAAACTTTTTCATGAATGGTAGTAGACCCAAATGTTTACTAATTCTAGGGATTGAATGACATTGTTCTTTTGAGAGAAAATAATTTAATTGTCTTTTCCTCTGGGCAAATTGGCTTATTTAAAGAATAAACAGTGATCTGTCTGAACTTGTTTTCCTGGTGGGGATCAGCCTGGAGGCACACATATTTAGATTTTAAAGTAGTCTTAAGAGCCTTCTGGGAGCTAAAAGTATCTATCTTTGTATGAACCACTTGAGAGCAGTGGCTGTCAGAGGGCTTTTCTAAAAATCCTCGTGGGCAGTTCTGGGCCAAATGACAATCTTTTGACAACTGCAGTGATTAGTGTGATGATGTTAGTGATGGCCTCTCTGTATGACAGATGAGCTATAACAAGCAAGCTATTGGCCGACAGTGGCCAATCTGTGTAAAGTAGAACTTATTCAAAGTTGTTGCCTGTGTAACAGTTTAAATGTGAGATGCACTAGCTTTGTTTGGTTTGGTTTTTTTGTTTGGTTGTCTTTTTGAGAATATTGGTTCAGATGGCAAAGGGCGTTCACCTCTAGGAGAGCATGTCTGGCCTTGTTAGACTTTTCAGAGACAGGCTCTATGATGTCCTGTGGATCAGGGTGTCTTGGTGTGGGTAATGTCTGTCTTTGTTTGTTAGAACAGCAAAGAACAGAGTAGGAGAGAAATGTGGCTTAAAAGGAGATGAAAAGTGGGGAGATGTGGCTAATGAGTCAGGAGATGGAAAAAGGCTGTAAAGATTGAAGTAAGCCTATTCATGGAGCAATATCAGTCTGATTTATTTTATGGTGTGTTAGACTTTATTATCCCTGTTTATCCGCATGTAACTTCTGCATTTCTAGCTTCCTGATTTCTTGAAGGGGCTGTGGCATTATATAGTCAAATGGTAACTTTAAGAGGGGAGACATATATGTACTTTATGCAAAGAGGACTTTGTATAGCAACTAAAAACCATAATACCTTTATCTAGAACTGCTTTTGACAATAATGCATCTGACACATACTTCCGTGCCCAGATATGAGCTGGTAATGTGTGAAAGGCATGCATCTTTGCCAATTAACAGTATGCAACTAATTGGTCACAGCTTGTTTGTATTATTATTTTATTTGCTATTCATTGTTATATTGTACTGGGTGATCTCAGGAGGACTAGGTTGCAGAGATGTGGTAAGGAACTCTGACCATGAAAGGAAGTGATAAGCAGAGGGGGCTGGGATTGTAAATAGTAAGGTATTGCTTCTGGCTCACATATTTTAATAATGGCTAACTACCCTTTTTCTGTGTTTACTTCACTTCGCTTCAAAATTATTTAACCTGAAATATGATACAAACATTTCTCTTAGACTTTGGAAGTAGGAAGGAATGGAATGTGTGTTAAAGCAGCTTATGCCAGTGTCTTCTGTGGGATAAATAGTAGTGGTCATGAAAACCAGGCAACTGCCTGGAGAGTTACGGAGGATTGGAAAACATGACTGAACATGAAGTTGTTCTTCAACTTCACCGTCATACTTACATATTCTTGCCTGCTTGCTGTCCTTTGAGTGAAGTAATGTGAGTGGCCTCTAAAAGCACAGAAAAATAAGGATCATAAAACGGTTTCCGTTGGACTTAAAGGTCACATTGTCCAACCCTCTGCAGAGAGGTGAGGCATCTTCAGTTTGCTCTGAGTCTTGTCTAATCTGACCTTGAATATTTATTTCAAAGAATGAAGCATCTACCACCTCTGCAGGCAACCTGTTAGTGTTCTGTCCATCCTTAGGTGTCAGCCACACCATACAGCTTGGTGTTGACAATCTTGACTTGCCTTTCTAGTGTGTTCTACGTCATGGCCATTTTTTGCATGTAGCAGTTTGGACTGTCTGTGCAGGTCAAACCCATAATGGTCACTGCCTTCTGTAGTCATGCTGTATCTTAAAATGTCTGGCAAGATTAACACGAAATTTTTCTCTTTAAATTGGAGGACTTAAGTAGATCTAAAACTGCTCATGTGGGATTTCTAGTAGCTAGACAATGCAGTGTTATCCTGGAGGACTGCCATCAGTGGTACAGGGTCCAGTTGGAAGCCTGTCCATGGTGGTGTCCCCCAAGGTTCTGTAGTGGACCCAGTCTTATTTAACTTTTCCATCAGTGACTTGGGTGAAGGGGCAGAGGCCTCCTCAGCAATTTCACTGACAACACAAAGCTGGGAGGAGTGGCAAGACCCCAGAGGGCTGAGCAGCCCTTCAGAAGGACCTCAACAGGCTGGAGAGATGATGGGCAGAGAGGAACCTTTTGACATTCAGCAAAGGCAAAAGCAGCACCTGGGGAGGAACAAGCCCAGGCACCAGCACAGGCTGGGGATGACCTGCTGGGAAACGGCTCTTTGGAGAAGGACATGGAGGTTCTGGTGGGCAACAAGCTCTCCATGAGCCAGCAGTGCCCTTGTGGCTGAGGCCAGTGATAACCTGGGCTGCATTATGAAGAGCAGTGCCAGCAGGTTGAGGGAGGTGACCCTGCTCCTCTACTCAGCCCTGGTGAGGCCTCAGCTGGAATGCTGCATCCAGTTCTGGGCTTCTCAGTACCACACAGATATGGAGCTCTTGGAGCAGGTCCAGTGGAGGGCTACAAAGATGATTAAGGGACTGGAACATCTCTCTTATGGGTAAAGGCTGAGGGAGCTAGGCCTGTTCAGCCTCAAGAAGAGACAGCTGAGGGGGAACCCCATTAATGTCTGAGTGCCTGAAGAGGGAGGGTTTCAGGCAGTCAGAGCCAGGTTGTGGTGCAAAGCAATAGGATGAGAGCCAGTGGGGAGAAATCAATGCGCAGCAAGTTCCACCTGAGTTAGAACTTCTTTACTGTGTGGTAGGGTGACTGCACACTGGAATGGGCTGTTCAGAGAAGTTATGGAGTCTCCCTCACAGATAGCTCAAGAACCGTCTGGATGCAGTCCTGTGCAACAGTGTGCTGTAGGATGAAGCTGCAGGAGCAGGGAGGTTGGATGAGGTGACCCACTGTGGTCCAACCTCACTTGTTTTATGATGAACTTCAGTTAATATTTTGACCGAACAGAATGAGTGGCTAAGTCTTCTGTTCTCTTCCTTTCTGATTCTTACTTTTCTCAGGTTTAAGCTTGCTGTTCAGGATTTAATCCTGAGAGTAATTTTGATGCATTGGAGTGACCAAACAGCCAGTGGTGGGGCTAGCAAACATCCAAGTATGCAAATAAAATCTGGGAGTGATGACACGAAGAAGCTTGGTCTGTCTATGCAAGCTGCTGAATCCTGTTGTGAACAAGTACAAAAGCAACTTGAGAAGCCTGGATAGAGACATACAGTAGGGAAGGATAAAACCTCCACTAGTAGTCAGATGAAACTCTTTGATGTCCTTAGTTAATGCTTCTTCTATGGCCAAGGAGTGAGATTGTTCTGCCACAGAGGCTCCTTGCTAGTATCTAGGAGAGATCTTCAATCTCATCCTTTCTAGGTAACACCAAGAGGAATTGTGTAAAAGCAGTACTTGAACACCCTCTTTTAGAGAAGCTGACCTAAATTTTTAAACATCTTTTCATTCCAGTGAGTTGTAATAACTTTACAACTTAATTAAAAATAGCCTCTCCACAAGGTCCATTTCCGTAGCAAACAAGGATAATGCCATCAGTGTATTAAGGAAAGTGTCATTGGCACGCTTGTGATGGCAAGCAGCTGGCAGTCTCTGTAGATCTTTCTCTAAAAGCATGCTTCATGACAGTTACCTGCAGTACACTTTCCTGGAACTGCTTTGCTGTTTTTTGATTAGGAAGTGCTTATGACCTACTGTACTGTTACAGGTATAGCCAGAGCACAGTCTTTTTCTGTCTAGTCAATATTTTCTTGCCTTCAAATATTTTTATTAGGGAAATTTGCTTAAGCTAAGTGTATTCACCCTTGAAACCCTCAGTACTTCTGCTGTGTAACAGTAAAACATCATTGGCAATGATGTAAAAACGCAGATCTGTGTTTTCTTCCCTCCTTTCTCCACATCACACATACTTGGGTACAAAATGGGTTGTATTAACATAAGTTGCAGGTGACCCTGGGATTTTGCATATTTCCCACTCTCATTTGTGAGAAGTAGGTACCAGGTGTTTTTTGAAGTTGTCAAACTTGTGTGTCATACTGTCTAATTTGGAGACAGTAGTGGGACCTGTGAGGACTTCAGTTAGCTGTCTTTGCTGTGGGGCCTCCTACCAGAGGAGAAAACTATTGATCCTGCAATTGTATGCTCCTCAATTCAGCAGCAAAAAGCTACTGCTGTTCATGTTAAGATATCAATTGTATTAATTTTTTTCATACATATCTTCCGCTGAATTAATGCAAGATGAATCAAGAAGTGGAATATGCAGCTGTGGTGGTGTTCTCATATGCCAGAGCCGCTGTGTGGAGCTCCCAGAAGCAGAGATGGCCTCTTGTGAATAGTTGTCTGATTCTAGTGTGTTTTGTTTCTCCTCCTCCATCATCTACTGAGCCAACAAGACACTGGTAAGGCTACAGAAGCCAGAGTCACTGGTTATGTTACAGGAACTGTTTCTACTTCATGCATCCTTGTGCACAATGTGTGTGACATTGCAAAACCATATTCTATGTGAAAAATAAGAGTTCACTGAATTACCAGCAGAATTAAGCACAGTGTTGGATCTGTTCAATTTGAATTATTTTCTCCTTGGTATGGGTCTGTTAAATAGACATATTTGTGTTTTGGGATAGGAATTTGGTGAACGTCAGGTTGTAGATACTAAGCTAGAAGTAGTTAAAAGATGTCTGATTCAAGTGGTATTACTAGACTGTTACCCAGTTTTTTTCTCCTTGATCATTTTGCAGCAGTGTTTTAAAAATTTCTCATTATGGCATCCATCAGGACAGAGGGTGATGGATCAAAGCAAAACTACAGTCAACAGGCAAATGAAGTCAGAGGTGCTTGGTGCTCCAGCACCGGAGAGGTGGCTGAAACAGAGAAACGCAAGTGTACTCAGTCTAACAGGTGCTCCAGGCAAGAAAGGATAAAGCAAATGGCCATGGTGACCATGGAATTACTTCAGTATAACACAGCTGTAAAACAGTGCTTTCTGTCTGTGAGATGTCTGTGGAGATTCTGATGAAGAATTACGTAGGCAAGATCTGATATCTACAGGGGAAAAATCCTAGAAAGCGAGAACAGTGATGATGAACTTGCACAATGGATCATCCAACAGTTGCTGTTTGAGGCAGTTCCCTTCTGCTTCTGTTCGTTCCCATGTGTGCTTTTGCCTTTCTTTTTATAGCTTGCCTACAGGTGTTCTTTAGCATTGAGGAATTCAGTTCTGAAGCCTCTGTAAAGGCATGTCATATCTTGGCTGTCAGTGGTTGATAAAGAAGTTGTCACAAGCAGCCTTGAGGAGGTCTAGACTGCAGTAGAAATGTCAGAAAAGAACTGGGGAGGTACACCAACTCAATATTCAAGGAGTTGTATCTTTATCAAAAATTTTGAAGCATACAGCTTTATTTTCCAGACTTCCTTGCTAAGCCTGGTAATTCATTATTTGCATTGATTTTCTTAGAAAATGAAGGTGGTGTTGGCAGTACTGTTTTGAAAGAAGTGTTCTCTTGACCCAGGTCTTGAATTAACCTACCTATTTATGCTGGTAACAGTGGCAAATCTATAAGCTTGGGGGCAAAATGGGACTTTTTAGGAAAAAATAGGCTATTCTCCTGAGCATAAGTGGAATACTTTATTTACTCTTGAGAACACTGTAGTTCTGGTCCACGTTCTAGAATGTATTTCATCTGATAAACTGGAGAATAGAATTGCATGTTAAGTGGGAAACTGCAAATAGTTGAAATGAGTTCATAAAGAGCATTTTATTGAGTTTAGAAGTTGAACGCTGGTTTGCCAGGTAATTTTTCTGAAGTCTTGTGTTTGTTAATTCTTTCTCCATTTATGCTGGTTCATGGTGTAACACAAGTATATCCTTTGTTTTACTGTTGGTGCTTTCTCTAAGGGTAATTTTAAAGGTATCAGTCCATCTATAGGATGTATGGGTGATATATTTTTATCCCAGTGTTCATGTGGATTATATCACAATGCTAGCTGGAAACTTGACTGAAAAATAAAAAAGACTAAACCTAAAAATTGCTTTAAGCACCTTGGTCTGAGCAGTAAGGTCTTGGGTATTCCTTAAGGCTGTCTATTTCTCATTGCCTTATCTTGCCTGTTCAGCAGTGTTGCTGTTGACAAAATTGTGAAAGATAAAAGTTAATGCGTAGGTGTACCATAATGTATTCCAGTACCTGCAAATGATCTTGAATGTTAATGAAAAAGTATAAATGAACACTATTTGTCATTACAAATAGAAATAATAGGATGACGTGGAAACTTCTGAAGAGATCTTTCTCAGTTGCAGGAAAATGGAAGGCCATAGCTTTGATGTATTCTTTTTGTGTTCAGTGCTGTTCTCATTGACTGGAGTTGATACTAGTGGTTAATAGTCCTCTACTGCACAGTTAAGGTTTTTTTTCAATACATTAGAAACTATCAAAGGTACTTGTATTAGTGACTGAAATTACTTAGATTGGCAGGCACTTCAGGAGATACTCCAGTTGAATCCTTAATTTAAAGCAGGGTCAGCCTACAGCAGGCTCCCTAATCAATGTCCAGTTGGATTTTGGGTGTCTCCTGATCTGCCCAGAGTCTGTGTTCTCTGTGGGCATTGTTCTGTGCTTGTCAGTTTCAGTAGCTGTGGGAATATGTTCTCATATGTTTAAATGCATGTTGACCTGACACTGGATGCTTCTAAAAAGAATGTCTTAACCTTCTTGACTTGCCTCCATCTGATATTTATATTGGTCTTACCAGTAAAGAGCAAGGCTAAAGATGGACAAACTCAGCTTCTTCCATGTCTATTGTCACCAGATTCTCTGCCCCATTCAGCAGAAGGCCCACATTTTTGTAGTCTTATCTTCTGCCTTGCTTTTTCCAGACAGCTTTCTATAGCTGACACATCTCTAGCAATGCTGGTAAGTTGTATTAACTTTAGCAGTTTTAAGGTACACATTGTGTAATCAATCAGCTTGCTAGCAGTTTAAAAAAATGCATAGATTTGTTTTTCCTCCCTTTGTATCAAGATATAGGTGCATGATTTTTAAGAGTTTATGCTACTGGCGGGTTTTAGTTCTGCTTTTCTCACTCTTAACAAAAAAAAAAATATAAAATAAGTATCTGTAAAGAGCTGTAAATTTCTGTGATGTACTGAATAGCTAACATGCTTTTCATCTTATTTAAGAGTCATTCATGTCCTTATGTTTAAAGACTCAACTTGGGTAGCAGTTTAAAATAGTGTTACAGCATGACTTTACTCCTTTTCATCTCTTCTGCAGGATGTTAAGCTGTAGTTGGAGACTAAATGTGATATAGAGTGCACAGTTGGGTACTCTTTTTTAAATTAGGGTTTTATTTGTAATCTACTTTCGATATTGTGAGTTGCATGACAAGGATGCAATACTTATTAGAGATCTGGTTTTAGAAAAGCTTTGGATGTGCAGTACCAGCTAAGTTACTGTTTAGAGGACTTGCCTAAAAAGATATATCTGGTTGGTCTACATTAAGTTATTTTTGACCTTGTCTGAAAGCAAATAACCATAAAAAATATCTAGAGTTTGATTTTGATCTCGAATTTTTAATGGGAAAACCTTGCACTACCTAAACAGTTGTTTAGATAGAGGGGGGAAAAAAAACCCAAAAACAAACAAACCAAAACTTGTGTGTTTCAGAGGAGCAGTAAAGTGCATTATTTGTCATCAACAACATCCTCTAATAAAATGGTGAAGACTGGAGATAATTGATAGCTGAATAAATTTGTACTAGGCTTGTTGCCTGATGGAGCAGAACCTATTGCTAAATCTCAGGGACCATTTTTGCCACAACTGTCTCCTCATGATTTTTGCAGCCTTTGAAAATGTTTTGGGAGTAAGAGGTCTTCTGTTTCCATACGCTTACTAGAGAAGCCCATTTCCACTGTGTTCAGCTTTACTGCTAACGTAATCCTTGGAGTTCTAATTTGCATGCAAGGCTGCTCAAATTGTAGTGGAGCCTGAAATTATATTAGGTAGTTCTTACTTAGAGAAATGTTGGGTTTTTTTCATAAATTTGTGTTTCAGTTAAGAGCTTGATGGGAGAAATCCTGATTTTTAATACTCCTTGAAAATTTTGTCTGCATGCTGGCATTTATTTTTTCTATTTGTGTCTGACACTGAGGATGCTGCATTCTGGCTGTCTGTGAACAGATGTACAGTAAAATTACAGATAATACTAAAGGCACAAGTAATTTTTTGTTACAGAAATAGCTAGGTATCTTTTCTGAGCCAGTGCTCTAGTATCACTCCTCTATTTTTGACAAACTCAAGCATTTTATCATCGTAATTTAAATGAATTTTAAGTAGGGGACAAAAATACTACTGATGAGACTAGAAATAAACTTCCACAAGTTTTTGAGCTCCGCAAGAAGGTTTTGTAGTACTTGTCAAAGTCACCCCTGTAAAAACCATAAAATGGTTTGAGTTGAAAGGTACCGTAAAGATTATGTTGATATAACCTCCCTGCCATGTTCAGGGACTCTTTCCACTAGACCAAGTTGCTTAGAGCTTCATCTAGCCTGGCCTTGAACACGTCTATGGATGGGGCATTCACAACTCTGGGCGTTGTTCCAGTGCCTCACTACACTCACTGTAATAGTTTTCTTCCTAATATCTAATCTAAACCTACTCTCTTTCAGTTTGAAGCCATTTCCCTTCGTCTTGTCACTACTTGCCCTAGCAAAAAGTCTCTCTCCATCTTTCTCGTAGACTTGCTCTACATACTGGAAAGCTGCAGTTAGATCACCTGAGAGCCTTCTCTTTTCTCCGGCTGAGCAGTCCCAGTTCTCCTAGCCTTTCCTTGTAGGAGAGGTCCTCCCTCTATCCCTCTGACAAATAGTGTGGCCCTTGTGAGAACTCACTCCAACAGGTCCAAGTCCTTCCTATGCTGGGACCCCAGAGCTGGATGCAGGGTTCCAGTTGGGGTCTCACCAGAGCGGAGCAGAGGGACAGAATCCCCTCCTTCCCCTGCTGCCCACGTTGCTTTGGATGCAGCCCAGGACACGTTTGGCTTTCTGAGCTGGCAGTGCCCATGGCTGGGTCATGTCCAGCCTCTCATCCCCAGCACCCCCAAGTCCTTCTCGCAGGCCTGCTCTTGTTTTGTTCCTTCCCCAGCCTGTGTTGATACTTGTTGTGACCCAGATGCAGCACCTTGTACTTGTTCTTGTATCTTGGTCTTGTTAGGTTCCCACTTTACGACCTTGGCCTGTTCCCTCTGGATGACATCCTGCTCTATTTTGACAAGTTTAGCCATTGAGAGGCGAGGGGAATAAAATGGTACAGCATACCAAAGGCATGATGATTAGAAGTACTTTTATATTTCTGGGTAGACTTCATAGAAAATACCGTGGATTCTGGGCTGTTACTGTGTGAGAGTGTGCTGGTTTTGTTTGTGATAGAGTTAATATTCTTCACAGTGGCTAGTATGGAGCCATACTTCTGTACAAAGTTCTTTTGTATTTGTGCTGAACACAAGTACTGCTATGCTGGTGAGGAAGTTGGGGGTATGTGGGAGCTTTGGGGGAGATACCACCAGGGCAATTGACCCAAACTGAGGAAAGGGATATTCCTGGTTGAAGGGGAGAATGTTTCCAGTTACAGCTTTTGTCTTCCCAAGTAACCATTACCCATGATGGTGCTCTGCTCTACTGGAGATGGCCAGCTTAGCTTTTGTGAGGCAGGTAGGAACTCCTGTGCTTTAACAGGATTTGATTGAAATAGGGTTTTTTTGAGTACAAGAAACAGCAAATGTCTGGTATCTGTTTGCATAGTAGAGAATGATAATGAAAAATAGAAGACAGATTGAACCAGTGTTGGAGTGGTCTTTCAGAGTAAGCTTCAGGAAAAGAGGTCGAGTGAGCACATCCAAGCTTTCATGACTCTTCCCCTTAAGTTTTAAGCTCAGAGAAGAACTGGTCTTCTGTTTTAGGTTGTTTATGACTGTCAGTGTGTGCCAAAATTGTGAGTCCTGTGTATCAGTTGAGCTAAGCAGATGCAAGGAATAGAAAACAGAATCTAAAGCACTTTGGCAAACTGTACAAAACTGAAGTGTTATGAGCTAAAGAAAAGTAACTATTTTGTGCCTTATGCCCATTAACACTTCCAGTAAGTTTGAGTCATTCATTATGTGAGATTTCCTGGTTGTGAGACAGTGTTACCCCTGTATGACAGATTGTGCTGAGGAGGAAGGTGAGCATTTAACTCAGTGAGGCAATGGATTGAAATATAAGCAAACTTGAATGCCAGTGGAATACTCAATGCATGAAACAGACTCTATTAAAGGGATTGGATAGAGTGGTAATTTGGGAAAAGTGAGGTTGGTATAGCATGTTTGGTATACCCTGGCATGGTTTCTCTTTTTTTTTCTTTTTTTTTTTTTCCTTTGAGGTTAAATTTCTTTTCAGACACCAGGTAGTAGGATGCACAGTAGGCTGAGTATCTGATGGGCCTGGACTTGTGTGGGGTTTTTTTTTATTTTTTGAACTCCAGTTGTTTCTGTATGAAAACAACTGCTCTTAAAGTGAGATTTTTTTCCACAGAGAATATAGAGGAGCTTTTAGGATTCTCTTATGTGACAATGTATCTGCTTAGAATTGGATGAGATTGTTGGTACTTGTAGACAAAAGATTAAAGGAAGTACTTGAAGAAACAGCTTGTCTGTTGTAGCATTTTTTTGTGCCAGAGGTTTATTGGAGCAGTATCAGGAAGCAAATGCTTTGCTGTAGATTTGAGACATAAAACTGCTGATGCTGGTAATTATGAGTAACTTTTGATGCCTGTAGATGGCTGCTGGTTACCTCTGTCAAATTTGAGGTTTTTCATACTTGTGCAAACACGATACAGTTGGACTTCCAAAGTGTCAGGTGTAGAAAGAGTTACCTCTTTTGTTTTGTTTACAGTTGCAGGTGGGATGTCTGGGATTATTGGTATGAAAAGACTAAAGAGAACTGCAAGTCTATTGGATGTTTCACCTGAGAGTGCCCTGGATAGTTGACCTATAGTTATGGGGGTTTTATCTTTCTGATTTGTGTTCTCTGTATACTGCTCATAGCAATTCAGGAGGGTCATTATCAAGCTCTGACACTTACCACAGTACCCTGGGCACAGTGGAGATCTTGTGTGGCAGCAGTGAAAGAAGCGCTATTACAGCACTCTCACTGAGGAGAAATGAGATTGTTGGATGAATGTGTTAGTAAAGTCAAACATAACATCTTAGGTATCTTGGATTTTGCGTTGCTAACACCTGAAATCAGATATGTCTATATTCTGCCCACCTTTCAGGGAAAGGTCCCTTGCAAGTAGGTCATAGGGACTGCTGTTCAGTTATTCTGGACCTTGTCAAACCACTGAAATGTGTAATCTACTGCCATGACAGGGAGTGGTTCAAATGATTTTCACCCATAATGGAAAGTTAGAAAATTACTCGCCATTTAAGCCTAGCAACAGTCTCCTTGAGTTCTTCAAAAGTTGAACAGAATACTCTGATAGTGAAGTAGTTAGGGAGTGATAGCGGAGGGTTGGTATGTTGCATTACGTTCTTAAAATGATGTAAATTTTAGTGAAGTATAAGGTAGCAGCTAATGGTATCTTATGGAATCTCTGAACAGTTATGTGGGAAGAGATCTTTGGAGGGAGATCATCCGGTCCCAACCCCCTGCCAAGTCAGAGTCACCTAGAGCAGATAACACAGGAATGACAAATGCAGATAACAAAAACCAGGTGGGTTTGGAGTGTCTTCATGCTTCCCTGAGCAGCCTGTTCTATTGCTCTGCCACCCTCAGTGTAAATAGGTTCTCCCACATCTTGATGTGGAACTTCTTGTTTGTTCCTCATTCTGTCTCTGGGCACCACTGAAAAGAATGTGGTACTATCCCCTTGGCACCTGCCTTTGAGATATTTATATGCATTAATGAGATCCCCTCTCACTCTTCTCCAGTTCCTGTAGTCTCTCCTCATAAGGGAATGCCAAATCACATTTGTGGCCTCTGCTGGACCCTTCTTGGTTGCTCCTTGTCTGTCTTCTATTGAGGAAACCAGAACTCAACCCAGCCCTCCAGACATGGCTTCAATTAGGGTTGAGTAGATGGGAAGGATCACCTCCCACCTTGTGTGGATGGGAGTTTACATCCATTGACATACTTCCAGATCTTCTTGCTCTTCTTCAAGTTCTTGAGGTAGATATTTCTGTGTAGACTTTTTAGGAATGAAACAAAGAGGTGGTGGAGTATCCCATGTCAGAGATGATCAGAAGCGGCTGGCTCTAGTTAGCCTTGTTTGAGAAGGGCATTTGGACCCAGTGGTCCCCAGAGGTGACTTCCAACTCTGAATGGTAACTGTGTGAATCTGTGGTTTAGGTGGTCAGGTATTTTAAGAACAGTGTATGTGATGCTTTATTGAGCTGAATTTCAGCTTTGGAAAACTTGTGGGAAACAGCACATGTAATTGCTGGAGCAGCTATGGAATTTGAAACATGGCGATATCTGCAAAACCAGACTTGTAAGTGAAAAGTCTCTTGTCTGTGTTCTGTGTATAGATTCCTCAGTCTTCTCTAATAATTCAAATACAGCTAGCAACAAGAAGAACAACAACAAATGAACAAACTGTAAAAAACAAAAAGAACCCAACCCCCCCCTCCCCCCCCAAACGAGAAAAAACCCTACCCCACAAACTTGTTGAATTCTGCTTTTTTGCAGGTGAACTTGATAAATAAAGGGATTAAGTATTCATGGTGCTTCTTACTAGAACGTTAGTCTTTTTCTCATTTAAGAATACAAAGTTGATGTGGTAAGTTTAGAATGTTCTCCAAAACCAACTGTCTAGGGCTAGAGAAAGGGTATGGTGTATAGTCAGGGTTTCCAAACAAGATAAGTAGTCAAATCTAGGTGACTTGATTGGCCACTCCTAGCACTGACAATGTTGGGATGTGTACTGTATGTGTAGAAGCTATTTCCTCAAAGCTGTTGAGACACACCTAGTTAGAGCAGGCTGTAAGGGTTGATAGGTGATAGCTTTTTTGCAAAATGTAAATCAAGCTTTAAAATATGCAAGATTTGGAAGTCAAGATTATCTGTAGTAGAGGGCTCCCAGCAACCTTGAGCTCACCTGGTGAAGATTTTGGTGAGTAGTTCTTGTTATTACTTGGGTTGTATTGATGTGTTTTAACATTTTATTTCAAATTTTGCTTGGGATATCCTCCTCTTGGTGCATCCTGTAAATACCTATAGTAAAATGCTAAGTTGTTGAGGCTTCAGTTCCTTTATTTTTGTGCTTTCAGGAGCATCTAGAAAAACTTGACTCATATTCTTTCTGGTTTGTAGTCTTATGCAGCATCAGTGTTTGGGTAACGCAGCTTCATGGGGTGAAGGAGTTTGTTTTATGGAGGTCGTAATAAGTGTTTGCCTCCATAATGGACTCCCAAGAGCCCATGATTATGTGGTGTTCAATCATTGAATCACAAACACTTGACTGAAAACCAGGAGGAACAAGTAGTCCCAGAAGCAGGTTGCTCCCAGAATCTGCTGGGTCAGTTTACCCTGGTGCAGTTTATTCTGGATTAGGTAATGCAGTTGTGATAGGTTTGCAAAACAATTGATATCACTTTTCTTCACTTGCTTTTCAAGTGCACTCTCTTTGCCAGCTGAATTACCTCTACCACTTAATGCTTTCTTAGTTCTCGAAAGATTCCTGCTGCGTCTTTTCTGTGCCCTGTCTCAATAAATGCAGAAGTTTGCCTTGAGCGTCATACCTCTTCTTAGTGCCTCAGAGAAGGGCCTTGCTAATAATGTTACTCTGTATAGCTAATCCACTTAGTGTAGTGGATTCTGTAGAGAAATAAAACAACCTGTATTTTGCATAAGCAAAACAGAATGTAACAAACTGGTTGACACTTGTGAGACTGCACTACTTAGTGTTTTTTAAAATACTGGAAATAAGAATAGTTTTTGTGTTTTTTTTTTTTTAAATCTTCTGCCATTTTATATTAGTTTTTGAGTTCATATTCAGAAACTGTTTCTCACCTGGCACTTTTGTTGGTTTGGGGACCCTGTGGTCGGTGGTAGGGGGAGAAATATTTGGTACCTGTTTTGTAAATCAGCTATGGGAAAGAAAATCATTGAGCATTTGTGTCTTTTTTTTTGAAGTTTTCGATGAATTACGTGGTTTTGGTAGTGTGTGGAAAAACTAAACGGGGAGAAAAATACAAGAGAAATTCTGGGGGAAACATTCTTTCTAATTTTAGCCTGTAGTGTTTGGGCATACTGAGATTTCCAAAGTCCCTGTTAGTGTCTCTTCCTCTGGAAGACTGTTTAAAGGCACTGGTGCTATGTGTTAGAACTTGATGTGTGGTTAATTTACCTCTGTTCCTTGAGGTTTACCCTCCTTCCTTTTGAAGGGTTTACTTGAGAATGTTGACTTAATTGTACATTTTCTTTGATAAATGAAGTAGAAAGCTCAACACTCTCTGTACTGTTGCACAAACAAAAAAAATATTTATTAATTTCCTGGAACAAAACTCTTTTTCTCTGTCAGTGTTTCCTCTGTGTGTTGGTGAATCTTTACATGTGTTCTACATACCTCTTGTGAAACAGGAGGTCAGCTGTTGGGTAAATTGGTGAAGTTTCTTGTTTTCAGTGTAAGTGCCACTTTTCTGTTACCGGAATTGGAAGGGAGACCATTAATCTTACTGATTTTTTTTCTTAGTGCTTTTTGAAGCACCTGGTGTGAATCCAGCTTAGTCAAAGCTGAAAACATTGAATAGCTTCTGAGGCTTCTCCTGCACCACATCCCTCATTTCCCTCTCAGACACAAGAGGAAGAGGGTGAAGCAAATGCATTTAACTTAGTCTTTAATACTTCAGTTTTCTCACTATGCTTTTTGATTTATTTATTTTACATACTGTTCTGTTTGAGACTGGAAAACTTGCATATGGAAAAGTGAAATCTTGGAGAAGGATATAGATGAAGTTCCTGATGGAACCATGGTCTTTCTTAAAAAATGAACTTAAACATACTAGTATATCAAAGGCCAAATTCCAGTGGGGAGAACTGACAATATTTTAGAGAATTAAGCTTGGTTTTAGTAATCTTGTCACTGGGACTTCCTGTGCACTGTACATATTTGCTCATTTTAAGTAAAACTTTGACATAATTCTTCGTGGGAATCCCTAAATTATTTTTGTGTGCATATGTATAAGTAATGCATGGGTCTGTTTTTAACTGGTACGTAACCAAGTTGCATTAAGACCTGAAGTTTTTAGATCACCCAGTCACTAGTTGTAAAGATGAGCTTGAAGATCTTTCAAGCAGGTCAGGGTGTTCTCCTGTCTTCTGTGTGGCAGATAGCAAATTTCTATGCCGAACTCTGTATATGAGTTATCACTACAAAAACTCTGTAACTCTTGTTCAAATTTTAAAGCAGGTGAGTACTTCAGGGGTCAATGAATGCAGACATCCTCTGCTAGCCGACTGTTTGAGCATATCTGGTAGCATAACCTGCCTGATATCCTCTTGATAATACATCCTAGAAATTACAAAGTCAGGGAAGGTGGTGTTGTATGTGGGTTTTGTATGCTTAGCTACACTTCAGGGATCATTCAGTAGCGGATGCTGAGCACAACCAACTGAAGGTTGCTGGAAACCTGGGGGGGTGTTCAGCCACTGAGCTCTTGTCACTTACTGCAGTAATAAGGTTTTTTTTGTGGTTCATTAGGTGCAGCTGCAATGAATTAAAACCAAGTTAAGTAAACTCAGCTGATCTGCTTTGAATGTTCTAGGTATTTTTATTAAAAGTTACAGGCTTGCTTTATCTTTAGGCACTTATGGGAAAGAACGGATAGTTATGGAAGCTAAACAAACTCTGAAGAAGTCACAGATTTTGAGTTTGAACTATGCTAGTTCTAAAAATTATCCCAAATTGCATTTTCTTTATGCAAGAGATAAAAATCAGCTGAGGAACTGTAGATTGGAGACACCCATGTGATTTCTCTAACCTCTGATACTTAACAGTCTAAAAATAGTTGCCATATGGGATGTCTTTATTGTGAGCACAGCCTCTGCTGGTTGAGAACCTTTCTGTGTTGAAGCACTTTCTGTGCCTAAACATTTTTAGCTGTTTCTTATCTAAGTGAAGTTGTCATATGGCTTTAAATGAGAGCTGCTGTCGTTGTCCAAAGATGTTGAAGAGAAGGGAGTTATTGTCTCTGAATTTAATAGGGATGGTTACAGCAGTATTCTGAGTTCTTCCCTCTACTTGGGTGTATCTTAGGTCTCTGTTAAAAACAAGCTAAATAAATAAATTGATGTTACACCAGTTAAAATGCAGCAAATTAGGACTAACAACTGGTTGTATTTGTTTCAAGCCTTTCTGTTACAGTTGTTTAACCCTCTAAGCAACCTTCTGAGATTTTGAAGGTTATTTGGAGACAAGCATGCCAAACCCTACTTCACCAGTTCTTCTTTGTCCTGCAGGGAGTTTAGGCATATCTGAGACAAATAACAATATTTGATACTTGCTTATGAGTCCATTTTTCAGTAAGCTGTTTTATACAGATAAAAAAATTCTTATAGAGCAGTTGCCTGTCCTTTCAAGGTGTGCAGTAAAGAAAGCAAAGTCTAAACTTGTTACAGGCTTCTGTGACAAAGGTTATAATTAGTATATGTAGTCTCTGGTATTTTTCTTTGAGTTTGCAGTAAATTGGTAGATAAGACAGTAGTCTGTTTTTTGCAAATGGAAAAGAATTACTATATTAAAAACTCTTTTCCTATTCAGTCTAGTGATGCTTGATGGCAGTCCTCAGTCCTCAGCATAAGAATGCTGCTCTTACTTGTGTGGTATCCCAGTGTCAATCCTCCCTTTGTCCTTTTCTCTTTCAATGACATAGATGTTAGATAAAGTGACATTAGACTTCATAACTTTAACTTTTTCAACCTTTCCATGCACTGACTTCATATAAGTCTTTTTGAGGTCAGGCTCCATAGCTTTGATATGGTTAAAGGAACTTCAGCAAGGTAAAAACCAGTGTTCTTTTAATACTTTTTTTCTACAAATTCTTAGAATTCTTAGAGGTTGGAAAAGACCTCCAAGGTTAGTGAGCCCAGCCTTCAACCGACATGACCATGTCAGCTAAACTGTAGTGGTAAGTCCAGTCATTTTTTGAACACTTCCAGCAAGTGTGAACTCCACCCCCTCACTGGGCAGCCCATTCCAATGTATAACAGTGCTTTCAGTGAAGCAGTTCCTCCTGATGTCCAACCTGAACCTTCTGGCCTAACTTAAGGCAATTTTCTCTTGTCTTCCTGCTGGTTGCCTGGAAGAAGACGACTGACCCCCACCTGGCTACAGGCTTTTCACAGGTTGTTACAGAGAGTGGTAAGATCTCCCCTGAGCTTCCTTGTTCTCCAGACTGAACCAGAACTCCTTCATAGAACTAACTTACTCTCCAGACCCTTCACCAGCTCTTTTGCTCTGCTCTGGACTTGGTCCAGCATGTCTGTATTTTTCTTGAAGTGAGGGGCCCAAAACTGGGTAAAGGACTGGAGGTTCTGTACCATCGCTAATACAGACCAGGAAGCCATTGGCCTTGGTGGTTACCGGGGCACATGTTGGGTCATGTTCAGCCAGATGCCTGTCAGCACCCCTGGGCCCTTTTCTGCTGGTCTGCTTTGCAGGCAGTCTTCCCTAACCTGTAGCACTGCATGGTGTTGTTCTGACCCAAGGCAGGACCTGATACTTGACCTTGCTGTGCTGCATACAGTGGCCTTGGCCCATGGATGCAGCCTGTGCATGTCCCTCTGCAAAGCGTTATTGCCCTCCAGCAGATCAACACTCCCACCCAGTTGGTGTTTGAGGACTTCACTGAGGGTGCTCTTCGTCCATTCATCCAGATCATGGTGTTAAAGAGGGCTGGACCCAATGCTGAGCTGTGGGGAACCCCAGTGTTGACTGGTTGTCAACTGGATGTGGCACAGTTCACCATCAGTCTCTGGGCCTGGCCATCCAGACAGGTCTTAACCGAATGAAGAGTGCTCCTGTCCAAGTTATGGGCTGTGGCTTCTTCAGGAGAAATTGAAATAGCTTACTGCACGTACAGCTGCAGTTAGCCTTAGGCAACTAGTCCTGATGTGCTGTGTCTTCATAAAATAAAAGAGCTGTAATTCAGCAAAATCTGGGCGCTTGGACATCTTTTATCAATGAAACAGTTTTGCAGAACTGACTTGCAGGTTACATGTGACCGTGCATTTTGTACAGCATTTATGCAGTGAGGAAAGTTTAAATTCCTTTTTTTCTTTATTGATGATTCTGGGAACTTAGTCTTCTAGTATTTTGCCCAAAATCAAAGCAATGGATAAACTTTTGAAGGCTAAAAGTTGAACATTGACTGAAAAGTACATTTAATATAGAATAGTATAAAAAGTCTGCAGAGTGAATTAAGTAGATAAAAATACTGTTTGACTTGTTGGTTTAAAAATAGCCTGACAATTATGTCGTCTTTAATATTGTATCTGTATAGTGGGACAGTGAAACACAGTTTTGATATTTGAGTTGTTAATACCAGATCTTCTGGACTTAAAAGTGAAAAGTTGTTACCTGCAGTGTGAAGAAGGAAAAGTCCTGGCTATATGGCTGTGAGGCAATATAGCACTTCATATGAACTAACTCCTTTCAAATTTTGCTTATCCTGACTACAATTTCGTTTCCAGAACTGGGAAACTTCTTATGCCTGTGTTTTTATGTTCTTAGTTACGCTATTCTTTTAAATACCTTCACCTAAATTGTGTGCAGAAAAGCATAAATTAGGTTTGTCCAACTGAATAGTGTCAACTAAATACTTTCCTTTGTGATATGTGTTGTTTTAGACCTAGAATGTGGTGACATCCAATGGCACAGACTTCCTTAAAGTCATCTGCTTTTATTATAATGTGAAGAATCTGTTCCAGGTTGATTTGGATGGCAGTGGCATCTAAGGAAGTTCAACTCCTACAAACAAAACCAAACTATGTAAATAGTGTAATTTTTATCTTTTTAACTGCTTTGGACTCCTGTGTCTATTTAATGGGAATAGATGAGGTAGAGCAGTGATTCCCCATGCCTGATAAACCAGCAAGGTTTTTGATACTAACTACAGCACTTTGTTCCTATTCCTCCAAAGCACTGATGCCTTTTGACTTCTTGTCAGCATGTTGTCAGGGCTTACATTCGATGTTTGGGTTTTTTTTTTTTATTTTACTGCTGTAGTAAAACACTTTCTTGAGTTTACTGGTAAAATATTAGATGTAAGTACTCTTTAGTTTAGGTGATGCAGTATAAACCAATGTCTTTTTTGCAAGATAAAATGCCAGGAGGGAAGAAGTATATTCTTTCTGAAACAGTTTTCATTAACTTACTCATTCCTGTGCACAAGACAGCCAGTTCTCTCCCCAAGCATAATGTTCAGACCATAGAAGTTAAACATACCTGTTTTGGAAGTCAGCTTTGTTATTATACAAAGGATGTGTCCTGTTTTAGGGCAAATCGGGAAGGAAACCTCCCAAATGGAGCTCTCTCTGGAAAGCAAGCTGGAACTGCCCCTCCCCCCTACTGATTCAGGAAAAAACCTCCTTAGAGATGAGTGGAAAAAACTATTTATTTAACAAAAAGAAAGCTTACAAACCTAGAAATCAATACTATGAAACAATAAAACCTGGCAAAATTGAGAAAGAGTCCTTGCTGTGGGAACCCGGCTCGCTTCAGCCTTATCAGTTCCTGCCCGCCTGGGCCTGGTGGCCCCGGTGGGGACTCCCCGGTGCTCTCCCTCTCGTAGATCTTTCAGTCCAAGAGCAGGTTTAAACAGTCCCAAGAAAAAGGAAAAAAAACCAGTCCAGGGAACTTCTCAGCCCTAGCTAGCTAAACTAACTAAAAGCAAAAGAAAAACTGACTGCCGCGCTGTCCGTGCTTCAGGGGAAAGAAAAAAAAAAACAAACCAGTCCAGGAGCTGGAATGCAGAGGAGGCGCTGCTTCTACAAAACAAACTCCACGCTTTCTTTTTCTCCCCCTTTGCTCTAGGAACCAGTCTTAAAGCTACAGAACACAATATCTAACACAGACAGAACAGATGATTTGGGGATAGAAGCATCATACAGTCACCCTAGGACAGGATGAAATGTCCAAACTTGGGTTCTTATATCCATGCTAGAATGTATGTTGCAGTATAAAATCCATCTGGTTTATTTTGAGATACTCTTGAAGACTTGAGAAGCCAGCCTTTGGGGTGCCATGACAAATATCTTGATTTTTAAAGGATGCTAGAAATAAACTAAGACTTAACTTTCTGTTCTCAAACTTCTGTCCTGGTTGAAAGGAGAAGCCCTTCTGCAGTGCATCAGAGTTAGTGCATTTCTGCAGTGAAATGATAGTTAAAACATGCAGGTTATAGCTCATATAGAAAGCAAGCATATTCTAAGTCAGATGGCATCAGTATCATATTTTTCACATGTTGATGTTCTCAAAGTAATTTTATAGTTCACTGTTGTGTATGTGTCCCTTTCCAAGCTCTTTCTTTGTACTCCAGTGTGTATTACAACAAGATTTTTCGGGCATAGGCAATTTTCTAGAACATGATACACATTGATAGAGGGCAGAAACGTTTTAAGTTTATTCAGAGCTGTGCTCTGTTGGTCTCTTTGTTTCTGTTGTCATGCTGTCTTACAAGACTTCTTGCCATCTCTTTCACAATTATCTTGATTTTCCTTTGATACTGAAACTTGAAGATGTACACAGGGGAATAAAATAAATTGTCAGAGATGTGATTTTGAGTATTTGGTAGCTCGGTTATACTGGCTTTCTTCTGTGGCAATGTTTCTCTTGATACTGAATTAGGCATATAATTAGTTTTATGGTGAAGTGGGGTATTAACTCCGGGTTTTTTGATGCAGTGATGAATATTGAAGTGAAATCACTTTTCTGAAACTAATTTGAAAGAAAATTGCCTAATCTAGATTTTGTTACAAAATTTAGATTTCAGTAATACGTGTATATATACTATTAAGACACAGATGATAAAAATGTCAACTACATAAATATATTGATAGGTTTGGATATAAGGCACAACACAGAATAATACATTAAAGAATAAAGCAAATTAAAATACGTGGTTTAGCCCATGTAAGGAGCAAGGGTATATTAAGGCAACTTAGTGATACATAGTTTAATGTTACTTTGACTGCTGGAGAAAACTGGGAGTAGGAGACAAACTAGATGCAACTTGCCATGAAGGAAAGGTTAGAAAAAAAGAACTAGAGCATGTGGAAGCCAAGTAGCCCTAGAAACTTCATATTCATGAACAAAATAATAGGAAAATCTGATTACCAGTATTAATTATGATGTATTAAATTATTGACAGTTTTAGTGAGGGGTTCTGACATTTTGGCCTCTCTGTTCTTGAATTCATGTTTGTGTAAGAATTCCCATCTCCAGAGGTCAGAAACCTTAAGACCTGGGCAAGGTTTCTGTGGTGACTGAACGCAAGAGCAAGATTATTTTAAACTAGCAAATCTTCTAAATAGTCATTGTTCTGCATTTTTAGTTGGATTATAGAAATAAAGATTTCTGCACTTAAGACAGCCCAGTATATATGGGTCTGTCATGTTATATCTGTGTTGCATTATTCATTACTCAGGGTATGTCAGAATTAAGAAATAAAAGTTCTGTTTGTCTGGTATTGGAAGCCTTTGTACTGCTTTCATGGAACCTGCTCCAGTGACTACCTTCTCCAGGTGGGGCAGGATGGGAGAAATCATAGCTCAAGTTAAGCTTGGGTTTTTTGCTAAAAGATGTGATTATTAACTTGAGAAAATTAAGAATGCTTCTTGGAGATTGAACAGTCAGTCTTTATGCATAGTAGATTTTGAGAGTAAACTGGCCTGGGCCATGAGTTTTCGTATTAGTTCACAATGAGATGTTAACAAGAATGGCTTGTTGATGTCTTCACTCTTGTGATTTGAAATCTTTTTTAAAGAAGTCGTAAAATAGAAGCCTTGTAACTGTAGGTGAAATCTCATTTTCTCTTGACTGAAGAGGACAGAGTATGCTGACAGGAGTAGTGTGTGGCCTCCTAGTTGACACGTGCTTTCATGACTAGGAAGAGCCTGTTTTTCTTACTTGTGTTTTGTTGATTTATATACCTCTTCATTCAGACTAACTTGGTTTGCTTCCTGTTCCTCTCTGTTGGTAAACATTAGCTTTTGAAGTTGTCAGTGGGGCAGAAGGATGTAACTGCAGTATGAAAGGAAGGAAGGTTTTACACAGCCTAGCTGGAATGCTGAGGTAAATGCTGAAAAATTGAAGTAGGCATCCTAGCCAGTTCAAGTGAATGTTAACTTTGAAGCCCTTCAACCCATCAAGTTGCTGTATTTGAAGACTCATCAAGTTGTCTCCTTCAGCTCTACTGAATCTTCTGTTTTCTTGTGTTAGTGGGCTTGAGAGGACTGCAGATGTCTAAGGCTGAAGGGAAATGTCTGCAATAAGATGCACTTACCTCTTGAACAATACATATGCATTTTGACAGAACCGTATTGGCTTGGAGAGCATTTTGCTAGGGGGCTGGAAGAGCTAACACAGAAGACTAGGACAGCAAATAAGAGCAATAAACATAGTTGGCAAGATTTTGTGGTTGGTAGAGTGCAGCTTAAAAATCGTTCCTGTTGAAAATCAGTCTTATTCAAAGTATTGGTTAAGCACTGGAATTGTTTATGGCTTACTCGTTTGAGATCTGAATAGCTGTTTGTGTGATCCATTCATCATTTTGGTGAAGCTCTTTCTGAAATCAATATTGGCTCTGTTCAAACAGTCCCAACTTTGACATTTAGTTAAAATTTCAAACATAACCAGAGTAATCATTTTCTCTTAGCTGGTTTTGAACTTTTTTATGTGAAAGAGGGCAATGAAAAGAGAGAGTATAATTTTGTGCTGAGTTTCGGTTTTTTTTCTTGTATATTAGCTAATTAGTAATGCATGTTGATGGTGTCTTGCTTGTGGCATGAGATATGTTGGTAGTAGTGGTTGTGTGTCTAAATTAACCTGAATAATTAGGAACATAAAAATGGTTATAGTTTATTGGAGTCTCACTCAAACTGATCCCCTAATGGAATGGAAGTGCTTGTTTTTACAGAAGACTGTTAGAGTTGATCTTTCTAATATGGTTTCTAGGATAATTTAGGTTACCCTGTATGCGTCCCTCCCTTTACCCCAACTGATAGGATAATCAGTAATTTCCGTCAGAGAAGATACTTTATTTTCTCTGGATTAGCCCATTGCCAAGCAATGTCCTTGCCTTGCAATTGCATTATTTTTTCAGAACCCCTTGCAAATGATTGTTGGTTTCATTCCTAATGCCATAGTAGCTTTAGTAGGCATTGTTTAGAGTATCCTAATACTCTTAAGTATTTTGCAGGAATGTTAAGAGTTTCCAAAAGCAATTCCTACTGAATGGAAACTTCTTTTCAATGTATGTATACATTTTTAGTGTCCCTACAAGTATTTACATTCAGTAGGTAATTCTGCACTTTCCTGCTTCTGTCCTTTTAGTGTGGTCACCAGCACTACTAAGCTCTTTAATGCCTCTAATGGTTGTTTCTTGTTCAGCTCTCTGCAGATTTTCTGATTTGCCTTCTCACTGCTTATCTGGAATAGTCAAGTCTGCTTCAGCTGCCTCTCCTTTCCTGCTGAAAGCTTCTGCAGATTAATTTCTGCTGCAGCAGTCACGAGGGTGAATTACAATCTTTTTCCCTAAAATTCATATGACTTAATATGAATATAACCATTTTAATTTTCTTCACTTACTTCAACTCATCATGACTTTGAGGCCAAGATACAGAAATGTTAAGTGGTATTACTTCCTTAGTGATTCATTGAAGAGTCAGTGTGAAAAGGTTCTCCTTCTCAATTGCCATTTTTGAGAGACTAGAAATTGCTTTTTATTGTTGCAAAGAGCTCATGCTTTCTGGTCTTAATTGCCTGTGTTTACATTAGTAACTTTAAGTTACTTGAAGGTTTGAGACCACCTCATCATATGAAAAATTGTAAGTTTTTTGTGAAGTTTCTGTCTTTAATCTATTTTATCAAATGTTCTTCCAAATAACTTAGCATAAATCAAGTACTCTTCCAGTTTGTTCTCCTGAGCTGCATGACTTCTCATCAAGCAATATTCTGATGTGGATTGTGCAGCAGATTCTTAAATAGTGTAATGGAGAGAACAGCAAATGACTGTACATGCAGGTGGGGAGGACTGCTAATGGAGAAATGGCAGTTTACACTATTTAACAAAAAGGGAAAACAGAGACAAAGAAATAAGCGTTCTTTATCCTGTATGTGCAGACTCACCAAGCACAAGATGCGCTGTTAATATGTGGACCTCAGAGCAATCATCAAGCTTTCCTTGACAGCTATCCTTCTAATAGGGAAACTGAAAGAGTGAATAGTGTTTTGTTCTGACAGGCAAAGTTGTTAAATGAAGACATGCCTCTGGCCTGTGTGTGCCTTTACCCCTAGAAGGGCTTTGGGATGTTCAAGCAGGCTGTACAAAAGATTTTGCATATGCAAGATTGAACAGTCTCTGTTATCTCTTATTGTACAGCTGTTTTGAGTGTGCACAAATTAGTACTGTCCTTTTATGTATTCTTCTAAGACAATTTGAAGAAAAGGAGTCCTTCAAATCAACATTCCATTAAAAATAAAAATCATTAAAGAGGAAGCATGATGAATTGCATCTATATATTTAAAATTTTAATACCTAAAAATGTTTTTTTTGCTGAGTTCTGTTTTTTAAAGCAAAATTCAGCATCTGTATTGTGCCAGGTCTTACCTTTCACTGAACCCTCAAATATTTTTTTTTTAAACTTAACATGTTTAGCAATAGTCCCCACAGACAAGAAGCAGCTTATCATTGTTAAAAATCCGTTCTGTTGTAAGTCAAAGTACGTGGAATAAATCCTCTGGAAAGGGAATAATTTCATTACAAGCAGAGACCAAAGTTCTGGTTTAGGCCTTTCTGTCTGGAAGAGAAAAAGGATGATGTATGCAGCCAGAGGTGGTTCTTGTTCTGCATTTTGGTATTATGAAAACAAAAACTGTAGTGTTTGCTTGTTCAAATACTGATGTATTGTAATTATTGCATGCTTCCATTGCAGTGGGAAACAGGATGGAAGGGCAAACACTAAATACTAAAGCATGCTCTGAAGGTTTTGTGGTATGTAAGCCTTGAGGAGAATCTTCAGCAGCGCATTTACATCCCTCAGGATTTTATTAAGGGCATTGTATCTGCTGTGAGTTTTGAGGCTGGAGGCATCTCATGGTGCAGCTTGGGTTGCTTCTTAACAGCAATAACATATTGAAGGAAGTAGGTGTGTTTAGTGTCTGCTCTCTTAAATTCAGAGTGTAATCACCTTTATGTGGTAATACTGTTTCAGAAGTATATAATGTAATTGTGGCAGGCATTTGTGCAGTGATTTTTTTTTTTTTAGTGTGGTGTCTACAAATAGAATTAAATTATGTATATAAAACCTATGTGAAGTGATTTCCTGCCCAGCAATGACTAGGATGCACAAGTATGAATTGAAACAGGTGGTGGAAAGACTTCAGTCAGAAATCTGATGCACTAGGTGTTTCTCCCTAGCATCTATATGCATGTTTAGTGGTAATGGTGGTTGAAGGTTTATCTGTTTTGCCACCTTCTTGGTTCTGTCTCAACACTGCCAGGATCCAGCCTCAGCTTGCATTTTCAGCTGAGCATAATTAGAGTCTGTTGCACACCAAAATACCTGTGTTGAAGGGAAAAGTTAGTAGGCCCCTGTGACTTGTTTAGCCAGTCTTCATCTTGCTAGCTTCACTGTATTTTCTAGAGCTCTCATATAAAAATCTGCTGTTATAATTGGAACTGTTCTATGGCAACCAGAACTAACTACATAAACCATATGGCTTTTGAACTTCTGATGTCTTTTCACTTGAAAAACAAAAAAGCCTACTTGCTTCTCTACTAGGCAAACCTTACTCATGACTTGCTTGAACTGCAGCTAATTAGAAACTGGCATTCACTTAATGCCATAAACAGTGTTTAAGAGTGCTTGGGTTTAAAATCTTGTCTTTGCTTGGTGAACTAAAAGTAAGTTTATTGAAAGATGGCTGCCTTGCACTGTATGTTAAAGAGAACCACTCAGTTTGCTGAACTGAACAACTGTATCTTTAGTTCTGCTTCCTTTCAGCATTATAAAGAGAGCAGATTTCCTCAGTCAACTTGACTTTATTGTTCTCCTCTTAATCTGAATGTATTTTAAGACAAACTTTTCCTTAGTAGGTACAGAACCCTGTTTCTTTAACATAATGCTTTTATAGGTTTTGACTGCAGTAACTGCTAAGCTATTTTAATAACCTGAAGTGTAATACTGTCTCTGAAGCTAATAATAAAAAGCTGAATTTGCTTTTTTAATGGTACTGGGTATTCTTCACTAGTTCAGCATTTTAAAAATTTGGGTGGGGGGAAGAAAACTCACAGCTCAAATTCTGTGTAAATGTGCTAGTTTAGTAGAGTGTTAAAGCTGCAAACTCATTTCAGAAAGCTTTCCTTTTTTTTCCCTAGAATGTAATTAGCCATATTTAATACTGTTTTTCTGTCAGATAGAAGTGTAAATAAAATAGTAAGAATGCCAGTTTTCCAAACTGGATATAAGAGAGCTGTCTGTACAGCCTTGATAGTAATAAAAAGAGTAGAAGAACTGGTAAAGCAAAGTATGTATTTGAGACATGTTTTTTTTAGTCAGAGAACTGACTTGCACACTGATTGCAAGTACTGTATAGAATGCTTCAGTGAAGATAAATGTGTTTTGCAAGCTGGAAGTACTTCAACTGACAGGTGCTCTTGGCTTTTTTTGAGAAATGCTGCAGTGCTTGAGAGAACAGTGAAATCTCTAGTAAGTGCACTGAAGTCCTGTACAAACACATAAGCTGTTTGTAGTTTTTTATCTACAGCCAATAGTCCACAGGAAACAAATAATATGTGGGGTCACACTTCTTTGCTGAGACCCATAGAGATCCAAACAGATCAACTTGGATGCATCCCTACAGTCTCTGTAGGACAAGGGTATTGGAGACTGCTATTATAAAGCAATCTTCTTAATAAGGCTTGTCTGGACTTAGAAGAAGTCAGTTGAGACGTCCAGATTTTACTCATGTAGTAAGCAGTTCATCAGATATGTTTGCCTATGAACGATGGAGAGCTTGAGAAGTTGTTGCAGTTAGTTTTGGGTTGAGGCCACAGAGAATGACAGACAAACTAGGAATTGATACCAAAGCCTCAGTATTTTGATAAAAAGGTGATTGAAGGTCTTTATTAACCTAAGGTAGAAATCAAGACCAGACATGAAGTCAGCTAAGCATATGGACTTAGGTAGTAAACTGCCATGAAAAGTAACTTGCGCAGTTTTAAAACCGAAAAAGTTTTGAAGTGCATCTTTATAAAACCTGGATGCAGCAGCCTTCTGAAACCCAAGTCTTTTTTTATCAAGTTTAGACTTACTCATTTCCTAACAGTGGGCAAGAAGGAGCTCTTTACAAACAGCAGTGGTAGTGGTCAGGAGCCCTTCTATTTGTTGTTTACATCTGGACTACCTGTAATCATCTGCAAATGGCCTATTAGCTTTTGTGGTATCCTCCTAGCATTGTTCAGTGTAAGTCTTAACTGGATTTTCAGTGATGTTTTAGTTAAAACAAAGAACAATCTTCTTGGTTACCAAAATACTCTTATAAAAACACTTGCATGTTTTGTTCCAGTTATTCCACTTGATAAATCCTCTACTGCCACTTGTATATGCAGTGGTACTTCTAAACAGCTTTTGCAAGGAAACTTAGTGAATAAGATCTGCTCAATATTTTAATTTACCTAATCTTTAGAACCTAGGATTTTAAAAATTGACCGGATTCTAACATCGTACTTTATCATCTTTATGTATTTTTTTTCTTGTGGGCTGGGAAAGTTATGTAAGGGGAGCTGTCTTTCAGTAGTGCATGATCATCTTAATGTGCTGATGGAAAATCAACTCACTGTAATTTCCTTTCTTTCCTCTTCAGTCTTGAAGATTTAAAATTCTGTTTTGTGGTAGTTTCTTTTAGGCATGGTGTGGTACTGGAGATAGTTTCCAGGGTAGTTGCAGGGGTAATGAGACTACGTTATCTTTTAAATCTTCTTAAAAATAAGCATCTTATTTCACGTACAAAAAATAATTTTACAACTGAATTTGTAAAGATTAGATTGGAATTGCCTCAAATCCAGTTAAGCCACACTGCATGGACGTGCTGGGAATATAAATGCAATTACTGTAAATTTGTACAAACTGATCTGTTGCATTATCTTGCTAATCTAACATACAGTACTTTTTGTGTCCATATTGCAGACGGCAACTCCAAACTAACATGGCAGTCAGACTGTGTGATGTGGCTTCTCTGCTTAGAAGTGGTTCGTGGGCAGCAGAGCCTTGGACTGGGGTCTGTGGGACTTTTCTTAAATTCTGTAGGCTGCTTTTTTACATGTTAATAGTGCTGAGGCCATACCAAAGTCTTGTGACCTTTCATTTGGAATGCTAACTCACATCTATGTTTCATTGTAGGTTGTAGGTTGTGTTCCTATTCTGTGAGAGCCTAGAGCACACTGGCATACCAACACAACTGTAGCTGTAAAATGGTGATCTCCTGTAGAAATTACCCTGCAGTGGCTTGCCTTTCTTCTAAAGTCAATTAGATTTTAGTACTAATTAAAAATACAGAGTGCATAATTGAAGAGGAATATTGTACTCAAATGGTTTTGGTATGGTCTGAATACTAAATTGCAGTAACATTGAAAACCTTAGTTGTGTTTTTATGATTGCTATTTTAAAATTATAACTGCCAGTCTATTCTAAGAATTTTTTTAAACTGTAAATTTATCTCAAACTATTTTTCTGAGAGAAAAATATTTAGTGCTTTGTCTTTTATGAACAGTTCTCTTTAGCCTATTAGTGGGGTATGCATTATTTGTAAAACATATTAGTATCACTTTATTCAGAGCAGATGGTTCTATAGCTGAGAGATGCTATAATTTTCAGCACACACAGGCTACTGCAGCTGTTCACTTGAATGTTGGCTTAGGATCCCATTCTTGCCACCTGAACATGAGAATAAATGTGCAATTAAGGGAGAATTGTTTGTTGTCCTTGCTAAATCCTGCTGATTTTGATCAATGAGTATTTCAGATTTGAGATTAAAACACAAAAAGGAGAAAAAGGCAATACTACAGAGCCTCAGAGCACAGCATTTGTGACTACTACCCTTTATAAGTATGCTAGTGTTTTGAAAACTAGTTTATCTTAATTGGGATAACTGACTTTATCATCTTTTCAGTTGACTTGTTTCATCAGTGCCAGGAGCAGGTTACCCCTTGGAGTTTGTCACAAGGGAAGGAAATGTTATTCCAGTTGCAGCTCTTCAGGAAAACTAGATCACACTTTTCTAATGAGCACTCTTAATAGATGTATCTCTTTTTTTGCGTTGGGCTGAAGTAACCTCTTGGAAAATACTTCTAACACAGAACATAGAAATGTGTTCCTAGGAATGTTTAAGTTGGACTTCCAGCAAGAAACTCAACTTACCCCCTATCGTATTAGTAGGAAATTCATTTATGCTGTCCCTGAACACAGCTGACCTCCTCAGCTGTTTGGATATGCACTTACTGCAAATGGTGCTTTCAACAGGACTGTTAGGACAGACCTTTCAGGGGTCCTGATGCTGCTCTTTGATTTTACAAGAGGCTTTTTTGTGAGAACGCCTCTTAGTTTAATTATGAGGCTAAATTTCAGTGATTGATGGATTTCTTTAGTGAACTTCCTGTGTTGAAATCTGTATTAATGGAGAATTAACTTTCATAATTTTCTCTTGCATGTTGTCCTTAACAGTTCATCTCAAACAGGGTAGGCTGCCCAAATCCATTGTATTTAACAGTCGTTGCCATTTCGTCACTGACTGAGCTGACATGAGAGCCTTCTGTAGATGTGGGAGCTTGCAGACCAAGTGCTTGTGTACAAGCAGACTCCTCCTAATTATTTCTGTTGCATCTTGCAGTCATACAGTTACTTTGGGGTGACACAGTAGAATCAGACTGGTTTGAGTTGAAAGTACCTTGGAGACTGTCTGTCTCTAATGTACTTGCCATGAACAGGGACACCTTCCACTAGATCAGGTTGCTCAAAGCTCTATCCAACCTGATCTTGAACTTTTCAAGGGATGGGGCATCCACAGTCTCTCTGGGCCAGTGCCTTACCACCCTTACAGGAAATAATTTCTTTCTAATATGCAATCTAAATCTACTCTCTTTCAGTTTGAAGACATTCCCCTTTGTCCTCTAACTACATGATCTTCAAAAATGTCTCTTTCCAGCTTTCTTGTAAGCTCCATTTGGGTGCTAGAAGGCCACAATTGGGCCACCCCAAAGTCATGTCTTCTAGGCTGAACAAACCTCATTCTCTCAGCATTTTGTCACAGGAGACATGCTCTGTCCCTCTAATCCCGGTCTTCCTCTGGACTCAGTCTAACAAGTCCATGTCCTGTTAGACATACGTGCTGGGACCCCAGAGCTGGATGCACAGTTCCAGGTGGAGTAGAATCCCCTCCCTCCCTTTGGATGCAGCCTAGGACAGGTTTGGCTTTCTGGGCTGGCAGTGCCCATGGCTGGGCCATGTCCAGCCTGTTGTCCACCAGAGCCCACAGGTCTTCCAGCAGGGCTGCTTTCAATCTGTTCATCCCCCAGCCTGTGCCAGTGCTGGGAATGCCCTGACCCACATGTAGCACCTTGAATGTGGTCTTGTTGAACCTCATGAGAGTTCCATGCTCCCACTTTCTGAGCCTGTCCAGGTCCCTCTGGATGGCATCCTGAACTTCAGGAGTGTCAGCAGCATTACTCAACATGGGGTCATCTGCAAACTTGCGGAGGGTGCCCTCAATCCATGTCTGTGTTACTGGTGAAGACATTGAATAGCCCTGGTTCCAGTATGGACCCCTGAGGGACACCACTTGATAATATGTCTGTCAAGACTGAGCTATTGACCACCACCTCTGGCTGCAACTGTCCAGTTACTTTCTTACCTATCTTACTAATCCACCCATAAATACTCTATGTTTTAGAGATAAAGATGTCATAGGAGATTGTGTCAAAGGCTTTACATAAGTCTAGATAGATAACATCTGTAGCCCTTTCCTTGTCTGCTGATGGAGTCACTTCATCACAGAAAGGCCACTTGGTTGTTCAGACAGGACTTGCCCTTGGTGAAGCCGTCATCTCAAATCACTTCCTGTTAATCCATCTGCCTTAGCACAGGTTCTAGGAGAATCTGCTCTGTGGCCTTCCAGGCACAGAGTAGTTCTGGAGTGGTCTGAAAGCAAATTAGGTTCAAGATTCAAATTTACCGTTCTCAGACTTCAGGCAAGGGAATAAATAAGAATGAGGAATTGTCAGTTTTGTCAAATAAAAGCATTTAGAAACCTGATTCCAACCTGTGGTGGCAGAAGTTTGATGTGAATGTTGTTAAGGAAGAGCATATTTTCCATCCCAGCACATTCACAGATCCCCTAAATTCCTCTTTAAAGTACTAATCTTGATCTCTGCTATTTCTCATGAGAAGTATTCTTTGGATACAGTTAATAACCACCTCTCTTTGAAAATATTTTAATGCTACTTCCTTAAAAGCTGCATTTCATGTTATTTCAGTAACCAGTTGTAAGCTGATAGAAATGGTTACTCTTGCAACAGGCCAGTTTTGTTTGGTAACTTCTATAACAGAAAGGCTTTGATTCACCTGAATGGAGGGAATGGCAGAGGATGGAAACTAAGCTTTGAGTGCTGATTTAATTTAGTGAGCTTGTAGAAGATACAGTTTATTTGCTTGCAAGGTTTTAAAGTACTGTCTTGACTAACAGTGTAACGCCCTTCTGTACTGATGTTTGTGGTTTTTTCTTGCATGTAGAGGCAATATATGGCCTTGGGAGTACCATTTCTGTATAGTGACAGGTCTTAGGTTCTTGTCTGTACTCTCCTACTAGATACTGAAATTTGAATGTTGATGGTTCTTCTTTTCTGGTTTTTTTTTCAGCACGTAATTGCTGCCATGGAAACACAACTGTCTAATGGACCAACTTGTAATAACACAGCCCATGGTTCAGCCACCATAAACAATTGCTCATCACCAGTTGATTCTGGGAACACAGAAGACAGCAAGACCAATTTAATAGTCAACTACCTTCCACAAAACATGACACAAGAGGAACTGAAGAGTCTGTTTGGCAGCATTGGGGAGATAGAATCCTGCAAGCTTGTCAGGGACAAAATAACAGGTATGTTGCTTTTGGATTTTTCTTTATATTTAATTTTTCCAAGCAGCAAACTCTCAGATGGTGTTCTGCAATTCGCTTAAGTAATAGAATAAAGGCAGAAGGAACCAGTCCTGGTGCTACTGGTCAGAAGGAATGTAAATGATTAATTGTATTTATTAATTATATACCCCAAAAACAAGTTTATTTATTTGCATTTCATTTAGGTTAGTTTGAATGCTATAAATGCTAACAAGACAATCAAATCTGGGTTTGAGAGTACTAGGAAAGAAGATTCACATGTGGAAAAGCACATATTTATACAAAGTTTCCTTTAATTTTAATTCAACCACATTGAAGTTAGACTTTAGTACTTGTTGATACAAAGCTGCTTCTTCTCAGGGATGCAGGTAATGAAGCTTGTACCTTGGAAAAAGGGCAGATTATTTTACTTCACAGGTGCAACTGCTTTTGAATTGCAGCACTTGAACAGTTTCTCTAGGATGCACACTTGAATCAATTTATGCTCTTTGGCTTCCTTCTGATTGAACAGTCTGCGGCTGACTTGTGTTGGCTGAACGTTGTTTGTTTCCCCTATGGCTCTGAATAACCAGCAGATCTTTCCACAGCAGATGACTTGTTCTTAAGACATTAGGTAGTGGAATGGGTAAATCTGTGAAAGCACCCTCGTTCAGCATGGTAGTCTGGGATACTGAAATCACTGCTTTTAGTTGATCTGGCCTGACCAAACCTTAAAGCAATCTTTGTTCTTCAGTAGGAAGATCACTGAATGTTCTTGGGGGTGCCAGGGAAGCCAGATGGGGCTGGTGCCACAGCCTTGATGTCTTCAAGTGAAGACAAGGCTGTTTTCTCCATAGGTAATGACTTCAATGCTTTGAAACAAAAGGTCACTTCCTTAGGTGTTTCCTGACCTCTTGTCCTGGAAATGGAAGGATTTAACTCACACTTCATCAGTTAGTGGGATGGCTATTCAAAGACAGTTCTTCTCTGTCTTGCATATCCCCATATACTTATCATTCCCTATCGAAGTTGCTTAGGAATGACTTCAGAGGCTACTGCAGGCCCACAAAAGTAACCCTCAAGGTCTTCATGATCAATGCTCAAGTTGTCCATGTCCTTACATAATGGATCTGATGTTCTATATGCCAGAAGAATGCTGTTGCTGCTATATAGTTTCAGAAGACTCCTTACCTGGGAATGGAACTGAAATTAATGGTAGACCTCTTGTTTCAGAGTGTGATGTTTTCTATATAGCATGAAGTGATGCCTGATGAGGATCCTGAATTTAAATTAAACTCTAGAGTTGAAATTGTTGCAGATAGATAGTTTTCCTACTTTATCAGAGAGCAGCTTCTCAACTTTGAGAGAGACTTTCAATTGCCAGCAAAAATGCTGCATCAGTCTTGTTCCAAAAGGTTTTAGTATTTTAAGTGTGACTGAGAAATATGATGTCTGACCTTGTAACTACATTGGGAGCAATACATCTGATCTAAGTAGCCTGGAGCAAGCTAACCTTGTGTCTTCAGAGGCTGAGGAGAAAGCTCTCAACTTTCAGTCCTGCTCTTACCCATTTTCAAGTTCTCTTCAGAAAGTTTTGAAAGGCATATTTTTCTTTTCCTTTTAAATTCAGAGCAGGGTTTGTTACCAGGTTCTGTGAAGGAAGAGATACAGCATGAATTTCAGACTTTCATTGGTTTAATTCGTCTGTTAAAATGTAATCTTTTTTTTTGTCTTTCTCAAATTAATTGTCATGAGTGCTGGTTACTTGGCGAGTATCTTTAAATTATAAGTTTAGGGTAGCATAGGAGTTGAAATACACTTCTGTACTTCGTCGAGGTCTGTAATGACTTGTGTCTCCACTACTCTGTGCCTGCTGGTTTGCAAACAGAGTGGAGTTTGGTGGCAACACACATAGGCCAGTCCAGTCCTGTCCTTGGCTTAGAGTGGCACCATCCTGCAAGCTCAATGTCAAAGATCGCATTTCACTTCATGGCCACTGTCACTGGTGGGCAAGACCAACAATGGGGAGGAAGTAACCACAGGCCACAGACCACTGGGACAGGGATCAACTTGTTTACCTGAAAGAGCATCCAGTAGGGCCATGTGTGAAGTATGATCTCTACAGCTGTGCCCAGCTGGAAACCACAGTCATGTCCTGAGAGTCAGTAACTCCTGCTAGGATCCCTGGGTTGCCAGTGCCATGTGTTAAAATTCAGAGAGATCCTGGCCCCACTGTCATCTTGACCCAAATACTCATTAGCATCTAGTGGATTTAAACCAAGTTATCTCCCACCCTCTTACTTGGTGCTCACTCTGTGATCACATCTGCAACACTGAAGTTCACTTGTATTAATTGTAGAATCACAGAATGGCTTCAGTTGGATGGTACTTTAATAAGCAACTGATTCCAACCTTCCTGCCCTGGGCAGAGACACCTCCCACTAGAGGTGAAAGTGCCCCATTTCCTTGAAGCTGTCTGCACACTTTAGGATTGAGAGGAGTTCAACTTCAAAGCCTTCGTTGTTTTTCCCCCTCTGGAAAACCTGTTTGAGGGGGAGGAGGTGCACTGGAATTCACTTACTAATTTCATGTGAGCAGTTTGAAATCCAAATCCTGATTATTTTATTGATTTTTGGCTAGGGATTTGCTTGTGAATAAGGGAGAAAACTGATCTGTGAAGGTTCCTGATGGTCATTTCCAAGCATGCACTTTCATGGGCAGAATTTTCAGTTGGGGCAGCATTAGTAGTTGAAGTGAAGTCTGCTTTCTCTATTAGTGGAAAAACCATTTCAGGTGTCAATCAGTAAGAATTAAAATAGCTGAATCATGTTTTGTTGTTTTACTGAAGGTAAATAAATGTTAGTAATATTGAAGATTCTAAAGGGTGCTGAACAAGAGTCTCTCTTCATGTGAGAATCCCACTGACAACAGCATCTGATAAGTGGGTCATGAACGTCACTTTATCTTCACTTGCTAACCGGAGAATCTGTCAGGAATGAGTCATTGTGCCTAGATATTTTAGAGTCTGTGTTAACTCTTTTGTGCTTTTGACTAATGCAGATGTATGTCAATACAAATGGCAAAACTACCATGTAAGTTAATTGTGATTGTACAATAGATAGGAGACCCTGGTCTCAAAAAAGCAACGTAACTGAATTCCAGTCAGCCACTTTAGATAACTGTTAAATTTAGTTTAGGTGCTTCTACATATTTAAAGGCAGCAGAGCTAACATTTATCATATAATGATAACGTTTTATGTAATCTAATGTTAAGCATGTATAGTTACAAAAAATAAGCATAATAATACAAATACTCAAAATGTTAGGGAAGAGGATAAAATGGGATGAAATTTAATTACTGAAGCTGCCCCTGGTAAAGAGCACATGCTTTCAGCTTGCACAAAATTACATGGATTTAGCAGCTTTTGAAAACATGCAAGAAAAGTCGTAGCTAGCACTTAAAAAGCAAGATATAACATTGTATGGAAAACATTTTCTAGACCTAATTATCTGAAACTTGAATATAGGTAAAAATATGCCTGTAGTCTCCTTAAAAAAAAAAAAGACAACTGCATTCTTTTAACTCCTACTGGCTTTAGTACAATTTCAGTTGTGCATGTGGAAGATTAATGCCCAGTTTTCACATTGTGGAATAATCTCCCACTTTTCAGTCATGCTTGTGGCATTTTTAGCTAAACTGAAACTCATGGAATATAGACGCCTTAATTTCAGAAAGCAGCTAACTCAGATGTCTTAAATTTGGGAAAATACTTGTTTTCTTGGCTTCAAAGCTCCCATACTGTTCTCTTACTAAAATAATAATATGCTTGTAGAATTCACCACTTATTTTCTTTAAAAGACAACCTGCTTATGAATAGGTCTGGCTTTCTTGTCTCCTTCAACTGTGTTTGAACTACTAATATTGCTTCTATATGGATTTCATCTGCAGTTTAGCACATGCCTGCTCATTCCATCTAGAAAGTGAGGCAGGATATGCTGGGAGACCTAGCCTAGGACTATATTTCACATTCATAGACCTGTGTATAGCTGTGAAGCTGTGGTAATAGTGTTGCTTTTAGTGCAAGCAGAGAGGTGCATTGCACTTCAAGATTTCATCAGTTCCTGCTGCCTTCTATCATCTCTGCTTGAAGATAAGAGAGTAAGTCCACTTGAGGACATGCCTGCTGATCACTGTTACATGGCATATTTACCAAACATGATCTGGATGCCTTACTGTGGAGCTTATATGTCTGATCCTCTTACGCATTTTTTTTTTCAAAAAAATCTGTGTTGCTGTTTGTCTTGTGGCTGGCAACTATCTGTCACATTGTGGTGGTTTCTTTATGGTCAGCATTACAGGCTCAAGGAGTAAAATTCTTCAAGGCTTATGTGATCTCTTTAAAAATTTCATGTACTTTTGTAGTCTAGAGTACAATCCAGAGTACTGTAGTCTAGTCTACAGTACACTATGATGGATACTCGTGTAGAGGAAGGATCACATTTTTATCTCTTACACCTGTTTCTGTAAGACTAAAACTAACAGGATATCTTTATTAATTTTGTAGATTTCATCTTGTCCTCTTGTCAATAATAGTTTCTCAGATACTTTGAAATATTCTCTCATTCCTTGTTGCACAAAGTGAAGATGTAAAATGCAGCACATAGTAGACTCATAGTTCTAGAAAGACTGCCTGAAAGTTGAACACTTCAATAAAATTGTTGGAGCAGCTGTGTCAGTATGTTTGCAACTGAAGTTTGTGCAGTTTTAGTTTTCCTGCATGTTCTCAGTCTTTGTTGAAATACCATGGTAATAAATGCAAAGGATTCTGAGTTGGTCCTAGAAATAAGAATGTATAGAGTTGGACATGATGTTGTAGGATGGAGCTTGTGTTGTTCACAGTGGTAACACCAGTTACAATTCAGTGTGGGCCATATGCATATGGTCAGTGCTGTGTTAGGCGGGCCTCTGCTCTGCTCAGTCCTTGGTTATGGAGCACTCAGTCTCCTCTGGTCAGGGTCAGAGGAAACTGACTTCCTTGTCACAATGCTGAATTATAGTCAGCCAAAACAGCTGAGGCCATGACTTGGAGAAGGATTTTCTTTCCTGAGGGGTAAGTGGCCTGTTTCAGCAGAATATGGCTGAAACATTGATCTCTTATAGATGGCTCTTACACTTGCTGTGACTTGTACAGCAATCTTTTGCTAGTCAAGGGAAAAATCTTATTTGTGTCCTCAGTGGAAGTAATACAAAGTGTGTTATCTGACTGGCTGCTTGAATCTAGAACATGAGAAACTTTAAGCTCTGTAGTGTTCACTCCTTCTAACATTGTAAATGTTAGTGACTGGCAAGGGCAGAGCTGTTGTAAACCTTATGCTTTGTCAGTGCTACTGCATATCTAAAACTCCCGACTTTGAAAGTGATCTCAGTTGAGTCTGGGCTGCCAGTTTCTTTCAAGTCTCTTGTCACTGCTGCTCTGAGCAGTCTTAGCTTTGTCTTCAGCACTAAATATTTCACTGCCCTTAATGAAAGTCTAATTTTAGGGTATCTAAACTAACCTTACAGGAAGATGGGGGAAAAAAATATGATTGTGCCTTGATCTGCGACTCTTAATTTGAGTCTTCTTACTGCCTTGAAGATAAGGCAGGAGGCAAAGTTAGGTGGGTCTTACCTTCAGAGTTAGGTTTTCCTTCTTAGGTCCCAGAGGAAACAGGAGGGGGTAGTGTGGCATGTCTGTGGAGGGGCTGTGTTCAAAGTTACTTTATTTACAGTGTAGAAAGTTTTAAGCATTTCTGTGACAGAAAAATAACATTTTGGATGTGGTAGAGCAATGAATAGCTGGAATTTCAGGTATTTGCTCATATAGTACAAGTGCCTGATACAGAGAAGACCACATTAATGAACAGAGTACAACAACTTTGTCATGTTTCAAGAGAGGCTTGCTATTTTTGTTAAACTCACCAGCTCCTTATCCTTGCTAGCCTTTACTCCCAGTGTGTTTGATGTTTGCAGTCCTATATCACTCTAATGCATCAAATGTTATTGCAAGGTGTTGTGTGCTTGGCTGGGAGAGTAGAGTAATTTGGCAGCTAAAGGAAGAACTAGGTGAAGCTGCCTGCTCTTTTGTCATGTGCTGAGCCTGTGAAAGGCAGGGATACTTGCTAGCTGCTGCTAGGTGTTGTGCTGAGATGAGATTTTGTCAGCCTGACAATTTCTGACGAAGGCTGGGTTGCAGATAAAAGGTGCTGCCTGGAAAACTGTCTTGCTAATAGAATGTGTTGCGCAAAACTTGACTAAAATGTGAAATTAAGAATAGAAACCAAATGGGATTGGAGGCAATTTTTAATTTATATGAATTTTTTATATATTTATGTGTGGTGACTGACTGCTCTCTGCTGTAGCATCTTGCTCAGGACCTTGAAGCATAGATCTTCTAGGGACAGGGAGGGTTGGGTCTTAAAATTGCTTTTTTAATTTCCAAGTTTGTTTTGAACTCTGTAGATGTTAAAATACAGTTTCTGTTGTGGCCTAGGGACTTGGTGAGTTATAGCAAATAGATGATTTTGAACTCTGTGTGCTTGTTGGAGAAAAGTGCAGCAGCAGAGTATTGTCTTACTTAGCTAGCTTGGGTGCTCGAAGTACCACTCTGCAGGGCTGCAGGGATTACCCTGCAGGGATAATCCTGGAAGAGTTAGGTTTCCAACAAGTCTTATGTGTGGATCCAGAGCACAACTAAGGTCTTAAATCTGATAAGGGGTTGTAATTAAGTGGTCTTTAAAGTTCTTTGCAATCCAGGCAATTCTGTGGTGTTTTGTGCTTCTGGTTGGCATTTAATATTACTAAAAAGTATTTAGCTGCATTTACTGGACCTTTTTATAGCAAGCACTTTTAAATTTATTGCACTTTACATGTCTCTTGGAAATAAGTCATTTAAACAGGTGAGGATGAAGGAAATTGTTTCACCTTGTGTTACTCAAGATAGCACTTAATTGCATTTGCACTTCATATGGTTTTCACTCTTATGCAGGCACAACGCTATTTTGACTTTTCAGAAGTTCGTAGACTTTGTTTTTACAAGTAAAAGAGGTAGAAAGACCTGTTTGACAAAACCTGCCAGGGATTCACTCACAGTGCCAACTTTGTGGAAACAAGCTGTTTTTAAAATGATTATTCATCCATAACATTAACCAGAATTAATGAGTTGATTTCAATATATAGCATAAGCAAGAACTTGATGTTTTAAAAATTAACCCTTATCATATGACTAAATATAATTAGGGACATTTCTGACTAAATCACTCTGCTTTTCAGCAGACACTGTGCTTTTTGATGGAGATGACTGCAGTATACGTTATCTTGCACTTTTCTGCAAAGAGATTACCATTCTCTTTTTTCAGTGTTTGCCATAACTTCTAAGAAGCTTGTGAAGGCATTGGAGGCATTGGAGTTTGCAAACTGGCATTGGTCCTGTAGTGATGTGGACTATCTTGTGTGCTTTTTAGTTAGGTTAGTGCTCTTTGTTTCCACACTGGGGGTCCCAGGCTGCCAGTTTGGTGTATCTTACACTGTTGCTGTTACATCTTAGTGATTCTAGGCCAGCTGTTTGAATAAATGTTGATTCTTGTGGAAGCTACTGTGTGAGAGAGACCTCTCATAAACTGAAGTTTTTGCAGCATGACTGCTTTTCAGGATGACTGTGCTGTGAGATGAGAGCAAACTATTTATAATAATGGAAGTGTGTCTCAGTGATGTCTGCCTTAGTTTGGGTAGTGATGTAACTGACCTTTAGGCCCTGAAGCTCTTTTCACTCCAAGGATGTGATGTGGATTATAAGGACCTCTATCCCTACAAAAAGCAGATACTTCCTCTCAGCCTCCACAAGCTGAGTGGTAAGTAATAAGACTTGAAGCTGCACGTCAGTTTCCAACATGATTGGTCCATTATGTGTCGAAGCAGCTAGTATATTGTGTCATAGAAGCAAGACCTTAAAATACAAGCAAGGAACATTATAGCTGCACGTGTTTATTTTCTGTAATATAAATATATATGTTTTATTTTCTTTTATCACAGTACTTCAACTGGTTGTTCTTACTGTGAAAAATTGCTAGACTGCCATTGTGGTTTTCTATGTATAACTGCAGAAAAGGGCTTATTATGCTATTCTCTTTAGAATTTTTCTTCCTGGAGTAGGTCAAGTCAAAGTGGAAATAGAAGGCTGTAGAATGCCACAGGAAAAAACTATGCAAGCCTGTTGTTTTAGTGAGCTAATATTTAATCCACAGTAAAGAGAAAATAACTGAGAGGGCTCATATTAAATTTAAGATTCCTTTAATATTTTTTTGTAAATCTACTAATTTCCACAGTTAACAGTGCCACAGTTAATATAGCCATATTATCTTCAAAATTTCTGCAGTGTTGACCAGCTATTGCAATTACTTTGGTTTTACCTTTGCTTATTTGGGGCATTTAGCAGAATTTACTAAAAAAGAAAGAGGATTTGTAATTCTGTTTTTTTCATAGTCTTTCTGGTAGCTGTGGCTTTGTGCATGTTAAACCAAAGCTCTTTTTGAAATGCACTTGGAACCTAGTAATGCTGCACAATGGTTATGAAGTCTTGTAGCTCTAGTAAAATGCATTGATTATTTCAGTTCCCACTCCTCCCCATCACCTTATAAACTAAAAAAAAAGCTAGGTTTACTCATGGAAGAATTTTGCTGTGTTCATGGAAGAATTAATTGTTGTGGTGACATACTTCAGTTTTAACTAATTAAAACTTCAGCACATTTATCAGCACATTTTTTTTTTCCTACATTCATTTAGCAACTACAGAGAGAAATGGCTTTTTCCAACTACTTTGTATTTCAGATTAGTAGTTGTTTTTTAAATACAGCTCTTAAAACTGAAAAAAAATACATTCCCCTTATACGTACTATCAAGCACATATTTTTTGAGTTGACAGTTAAGACCTTCACTAGGGAAAGAAATTACATTTTGAGAGCTTTTTTTTTTACATTTTTTCATTCATCAGTAAAGACAAGGTGAAAAAAAATGAAAAAACCAAGCACGTGATTGACAGTAACATTGGAAGCTAACCTATGAAACAAGTTTCCTGGAGTCAGGAAATATTTTTCAAACTTAAGATCATGGCACATTTCAGAATGTCCTTCAAAACTCTGAGATTAAGTAGCAAGTAAAAACTTGGACAAAAACCAAAACAAAACAACCTTTCCAAACTAGTATGTATTTCAGTGGCATTTGGGAAAAGAATTTATGTTCAGGTGTGTCCTGATTTAGGCTGGGAGAGAGTTCTTTATTTTCAGCAGTTGGTGCAGTGCTGTGCTTTGGAAGCAGTATGAAAACAGTGTTGATAAGACACTGATGCTTTGGCTGTTGCTGAGCAGTGTTTACTCTGAGTTGAGGACTGTTCAGTGTTTTGTGCTCTGCCAGTGAGCGGGTGTGGGAGCACAGCCAGGTCAGGGGACCTGAACTGGCCAACCATCTATTCCATACCTTATAAACTGGGGGAGTTACCTGAAATGGGGCTGCTCACAGTTCAGGGATAAGATTTGGTATAAGCCAGTGGGTGATGAGCAATTTTTTTGTCTATCACTTGTTTTCCTTGGGGTTTCTCTCCTTTTTTATTTCCTTTTGCATGTTACTTTGTTTCAGTTACTAAACAGTCTTCGCTTGCAAGCTTTTTTTTTAATTCTTCTCTCCTTTTCCACGGGATGTGAGGGGGAGTGTTTTCAGTTGTGGCTGTGTGTTCTTAGTTGCCAGCTGGGTTTAAACCACAACAAAGTGTCATGCCAGTTTTTTTTTTACTTGGGTGAACACAATACCACAGGTTTTGAAACACCCCAGGAGTAGAGCAAAGTGCTTTACATCCTCTTGCTTATTTAAGGTCACTAGGTGGATACAGTAAGGCAGAATATTTAACACTGCTGCCTGTATTCTGGACAAGGAGTAAATTGACTCCAAAACTTGACTGCAAAAGACAACTGAGACGCCTGGAACATGTTACTACTAATAGTGGTAAAAATTACAGGGTATAGCTAGCTTTCAGAAAAATACTTGGTTTGGCAAATTCCATTGTATTCTTTCACTTTGGAATCGTAAGGATCTTTGTAGTATGACAAGCTAGTTTGGGTGTCTGATTCTATCCATTATTTCAAGTACTTTGTAGCTGTCACTTGCTATGTTTGAACCTAAGGCAGTGTTCCTCCTCCTGCATTTGCTGTTCCTTTTGCTTGTGCAACAGCATACACTTTCCCATGCAGTCCCTGATGGCAACCACGCTTCCTGTTGTTGAGATTTTCTATTTGGACATGGTGCATCTCCATTAATAACCTTCAGCTGATATCTATTCTGGCTTGCTGAACATCTTTTATGAGGTTCATAAAATGCTTAGCATCCCTCATATATCCCCACCACAAACTTTCTCCTTGTGCTGCAGAGAAGAACCAGAGCTGCCACCATCACTTTTGTATCCAGCAACAACAGGCTTGGGTTGATGAAGCACCAGATGATAATGTTCCTCACATGAGAAGAACCCTAAGCTCTAAGGCAGGAGGATGGCACCGAATTAAAGAAAAGCCGAACCTGGCTGAGATTAGATGTAATCTGCTTACTATGTGGCAGGATATATTGTCAATACTTTGATCAATGTTTGATCTTTTTCATTCATTCTTCAGCTTTCATTATTCCAGATTAGGAGCGTTAGCTGAGAAATGCTTTGGGAGAAAGGCACTGAAGTATCCAATACAAAACTTTAGTATTGATCACAGTTCACAGGTGTGTTCTTACTAAGTGCCCAGCCTTGCCTGCTCAGTGATGTATGAGTTGTGTGTTCAGTAAATCCATTTTCTGGACCTATAAGCAAGCTGCAATTATTTTTTTTCAACAGTGTTTTTTTTTTGCTCAATGACTTGTGCATGTTCCCTCATTTTGCTAAGCTGCTTTTAAAATTCAGTTCAAGCCTTCATGCAAACTAAAATATAGTTTGAAACTTGAACAGCAACTGACATTAAGAGTAAATAGAAAGGTTGTTGTATTCTCTACTTACTCATTTAGTAGACCAAGTCATGTAGGGAGTTTCAGATACAGTGCTACATTTCATTGGGTTGTATGTCTGAGTGTGTGCTCCTAGCTTTACTCAGTATCAAGATAATACTATTGTAGCCTCCATAGTATTAATCACAGATGACCAGGTGAATGATACCTTATCTTGGTTCACAAGTCCTCTGTGGGATTGCTACTCTGCAGGATCACTGTAGAATACTGTAGAGCATTCTGATGTCTTAAATTGCAAATCCGTTCAGATAAAAGGGTTGAATGTTTCTTACTCCTATATCTGAAAGTGTTAAATTTTTTCAGGCTTCTGAAGTTGGGCTGGAATCTAGTAGTATTATTTTTTCTGTGGCCATGCTGGCTCACTTTCAGGACAACATAGACAACTGCTTGCACCTTTTAGGTTGATCTTTACATAATCCTGTGAATTTTCTGTAGTGCCACTTTTGCTTTTGTGTACTGGTCGTGGAACACATCTTCACTGTGAAATTTTGGGAGACTTGCAAAATTTATACGAGTCCATGAGATGAATTCTAATGAGAGCTTTATATGTGGTCTTCAGATGTTGTCATGGATGTTTCTTTTAACAGTGTTCTTCCACCTTTGCGTGGAAAACCTTTGGAGGTACAACCTTTGGAGTGATGAAAGGCAGAATAAAACCTAATGGCAAATTTCTGTGAACTTGACTAGGTCCTGATTACAAAAATATGAAGCTGGCTAGTTCTTGTGGTAGTTAGTGGATCTTTGCCAATGAACTTCATACACAGAGGCAGAAGTTTATGGCTTTAAGCACAGTTTAGTTTATTGAAAACAGTGCTTGTAAAATGACCACTTATATGGCTAGAAGCAGAAAATACACTACTGTTCACTAGAAAGTGGACTATTACCTTTCAGTCAAGGTCTGGATGACAGTTTTTGGAGGGGTTAAGCACTAAAGACAGTATATATAGCTGAAGTTAAATTATAAAAAGAAATAAGATCCTCAGTCTTCTGTAATTCATATAAGTTGTTTCTGTAGACTTGTAGACAATGACTTTCAGTTCCTAGACTTAATTAACCTCGGAGTTGTTTTTTTTATTGTAATATTGATGCAAATAGTATGTCCCATTTGGGGTTTTTTTTTTTCAAGATAGGATTTTTCAGCATTTCTTCTGTGATATTCAAGTTCTTACTGGTTATATTTGTATAGCCTAGTCTTTTGTAATAAGTTTTTTTTTTTTTTTCAGAAGTTGAAATAGCCTGGTATGTCTAAAAGGATGGGATGGTGACTAATGTAGAAAAATCACATTTTTTTAATGTATGCTTATTAATAATTTTTGGTTGTCCTGTGGAAATGTATCAATGTGTAATTTGCTATTCAGATTTCTAATTTTCCAGAGTATGAACCAGTACACTTCTTAGAACTCATTCAGTCTTACTTGATCAGTACATTCTAAAAGAGATTTTGAGAGCTCAACTGATTGTGGAATTTGCCTTAACTCTGGTTTTTATAGAAAAAATTATTAACTGATACTGTTAATTATTTGTTTGACCTTCAGATATTACAGGAATGTTTAAGAATTCCAGACAAGATGTAGGATTATCTGGGTACTCTGGTACTGTAATCAACAATTGCTTCCAAAAGTTAGCTTGCTCAGCTCTTTCACTGGGTCTGAATCATAGCTCTGATGGGAAACAGCAGCCAAGGACTCCCTCATGTGGTGGATGTCCCAGACTTTCAAAAGAATCGTACTGTATTGTCAAAAGTCTGTTCTGGTTTGTGAGAGTAGAAATTGTGTGTTGAAATGATGCAATTGGCTGACTGAGGGAAGAAATGCAGCCAGTGGAAGCTCTGCTAGTGCTGCAGTTGCTTTCCTGTCAGCACCTGCTAGTTATCTGGTAATACCATTGTATACTACAATGAGCAATGTCGAGGGGAAAGGAAGGTACCAGCTCTATGTTCAAGCAAAGCAGTTCTCACTGGCTCTAGATTCTGTTGGGGAAGACAAACTTCTCAGATGCAGGAAAATAATCTTCAGCAGCAGCTCTTAAGAGAGGGAAATAATGAGAACACAGGTTTAGGCAGGAGATTTCAGGACTAGGCTTTATATAGGCCAGAAATATCTAGGGTTAAACCTGTTGAAATTTCTGCCCAAAAAAACATTCAAAGACCTAGTAGAGTACCAAGATGCTTTAATCAGTCATGAAGTAAAACTACCATATTAATTAGCTGCTGTCTAATCATCATGTTAGGCAGAAAGCAATGTCCATTCTTCTCAGGAGCTCTACTGAAAAGGCAGCTTTTAAGTTCACTGTGTGTTTGTGAAAGGGCTTATTTATGTGCTGTTAGGTTAAAAGTTGTATTCATCTACCTTTTGCATCTTTTAATGTATAGTTGTTGAACAGTTCCATGCAAAATGAACAGTTCAGGTAACTGAACTTTTGGAAACATAAAATAGTTTGTTTTGGAAGGGAACTTGAAAGATTATCTGGTTTGGACCCGCCTTCCTTAAACAGGGACACTTTCCCCTAGGGGAGGTTATTCAAAGCCCCATCCAGGCTGGCCTTGAACTTCCCTAGGTATGGGGAATCCACAGTTTCTTTGGGCAGCCTGTTCTGGTGTCTCACCATACTCAAAGTAAAGCATTTCTTTCTTATACCTGATCTGAATCTTGCATCTCCCAGTTTAAAGCCATTGCCCCTTGTCCTATCACTACATGCCCTTGTAAAATGTCACTTTCCAGCTCTCTTTTAGACTCCTTTTAGGCACTGAAAGGTGCTGCAAGATCTCTCTTGAGCCTTCTCTTCTCCAGGCAGAACAAACACAGTTTTTTTAGCTTGTCCTCACAGGAGAGGTGCTGCAGAATCCCCTCCCTCCCCTGCTGCCCACATTGCCTTCGGATGCACTCCAGGACATGTTTGGCTTTCTAGGCTGGGAGTGCCCATGGCTGGGTCATGTGCAGCCTCTCATCCATCAGCTCTCCCACATCCTCTGGCAGGGCTGTACTTATTCCATCCTCTGCCCACCCTGCATTTGTCCTTGGGATTGCCCTAACCTAGGTTCAGGACCTTACACTTGGGTTTGTTGAACTTCATGATGTCCTCGCACATGTACACACCTTTCAAGCTGTCCAGATCTCTCTGGATGGCATCCCTTCCCTCAAGTGTATTGATGGTGCCGTGTAGCTCAGTGTTGTCAGCTAACTTGCTGAGGGTGCTGTTGATCCCATTGTCCATGTTGGTGACAGAGTGAAACGGGGCCAGTCCCAATAATTACCCCATACGAACACTACTTACTGCTTGTCCTTGATGTCCACTTGGATATTGAAACATTGACCGCAGCTCTTTGTGAACATCCAGCCAATTCCTGAGCCACCACTGAATCCATGTTTCTCCAACTTACAGACGAAAATGTGTTGGACAGTATCAAGTGCTGTATGCAACTGTGGGTATATGCATGTCACTCTTCCCTCATCCACCAACACTTGAACCCTATTGTAGAAGACCGCCAAATTTGTCTGGCACAATTTGCCCTTAGTGAAACCATGCTGTCTGTTGTCACCTGTTTTCCTTGGGTCCTACTGTAATTGGAGGATCTACTTCATGATCTCATGCCCAGAGATGAGACTGACGAGCCAATAGTTCCCTGACTTTACATATTTCCCTTTTTGAAAATAATTATGTTTCCACTTTCGCACTAAGTGGGAACATTATCAGACTGCCACATCTTGTCAAGTATGATGAATAGTGGTTTAGCCATTTCCTCTGCCAGTTCCCTTAGGGAGCCCAGGGATGTGTCTGACCAGGTCTTACGGACTTGTGCACCTTCTGGTTCCTTACATGGTTTTGAACATTATGCTTTTGTACAGTAGGTGGTTCTTCATTGTCCCAGTCCCTTTAGGACTTGGGCAATGTGGCTGGAGCACTTGCTGGTGAAGACTGAGGAAAGAAGAGTTGTTCAATATCCCGCAGACTTTTCTATATCCTTGATAACCAGGTCATCTTCCTGTTCCAGACAGGGCCACCCATGTTTTCCCTAACCTTTACTTTCACCAGCTTTCTATGTAGATGCTTTTCTTGTTTGCCTTGGCATCCTTGGCCAGATTTAATTATTTAGCTTTTAAGCTTAGCTTAAAACAGTAAAAATGGATGTGTCACCTCTATCATATCTACTTTACGTGACCTCTTTTCTCCTGGGTAGCGTCTGTTTGTTCTGAATATTGGACAGCAGAGGATTTTCTTCAGGCTTTTACAGCTGTGTGCATTTTTTATAGGAAACCATTATGAAACAACTTGGGTAGGATACAACTAGTTTATTTGTGGTTCTTCTCTAGTAAATATTGTGAATTAGCCTGTGTATTTTTCAACCTAAACAAAAATTCATCTTTTAAGGCACAGTAGTAAATGCAGGAGCACTGTGACTATAGCTATTACTTCCTACTTACTTATTTCAACTTGAAACTTCTTTGATCTTTTGATGCTAGGTGCCTGTGAAGTCCTTTCCTAAATACTGAATCAGTGTGTTCATTACGTGTTTTTTAATGGTAAATTACTTCTTCATTTATGCTTTTCTTAGTATACACTTGGATGTCCAACTAGTCTCTTGAGCAGTCTTATTAGACTGATTAGAATTGTTTGAAATAACTTTTTGCCCTTCCCCTCTCAAAATCCATTCCATATATTGACTGTAGTGCCAAAAAGCAACTTGGCGTTATCTAATTAATTGCTGTTGAATTCGCATAATCATACATGTTGAGCAAGTCACATTAATGAAGCTCAAAAACTTAAAATAAAAGTTGAACAGTTTCCCCTATTAAACTGAATAGCATAGTGCTTTCTGCACTTTTTCTTGTAGGCTGCAGAGGCTGAACATTTGTCAGTCAGTAATAGATAGTAGTGTGTCTAGAAAGAGATGCCTTAACTGAAAAGAATTTTTGCTACTTGTGCTTGAATTTGACTTTGTTACAAGTGTCAGTTACATAAAACATAAAACGTATTTAATAATTGTGAAAGTCCAGTGTGAACTCTCAAATCATAGCTTCTATTCTAACTTCTTTGCTATCTTACAGGCTTGTGAGATGCACTATTTCTATGTGGCTTTTTCAGATTTTTTTTAAGAAAAATTCAAGTCTGACTGATTTTTCCCAATTTATTTCCTCATTCATTCCAGATAATTTAATCTTTCTTACTTTTCCTAATTCAGATTACTTTTACCAATCATTTAACTAACTGTTGGGAGTTTTCTGCACCATGTTGTCTAATATTCATAGTGTCAGAAGCATGAAATCTAGTAGGAGATTTACAGAAACATCTTAAAGAGGTTTTTTTAGTAGCCACAAGAATTATCCAGGACATTAAGCTCAGCTGATATTTAAATGAGAAACTCTTGACACTCCTTTATTTAAGATAAGATAAATTTAATACTATTTGTAGATCTGAGTTACAGGATAAAGGGCTGATGACACGGGTAGTCTCTTGTCTGTGTTAAGGCTGAGTAGGCCTTGATTTTGAAGATCCTCAAAAAGCAAGACTGGTTATTCAAAATACCAAAGCACATAGTATCAGACAGAGCACCAGGTAAGCTAACTTGGAGAGGTATAAGAGTTTTTTCAGAGAGTGTCATTAATCACAAATTAGAAACACAAAGCTGAGGCAAGAACCTACTGGGGCTGACTGTGTCTTAGTTGGAGACTAAGCAGCTTTTTGATACACTTTTAAGTCTGGGGATTTTTTAACTTGCATGTAGCTGTGGATTTACCTTCTTTCTTTTGTCAACTTTGTGCAGACTCAGACTTTAAAATAATCGATTTTTAAGCATGTTACTAGACTTGGAGGCAAATGTGTGTTCTGCAGGACATTGCTATCTTGGAGTGGAAGTGGAGTTTGGTGTGGAAGAAGCACAGATGGAGGTCCTTGTTTTAACTTGAAAGCAGATGTTTAGACATTGAGGAATGAGGGAAAACTGTACAGAAGGACAACTGGTTTTTTATCCTGGCCAGTTGCCTCTAATTTTATTTGAATAAAAGTTGTGCACAGTAGATCACAGTAGGTGGTCTCTCTGTCTGAAATCCACAGTAAGATGAGATTTCTCTTTAGCTTGCACAGCTGTAGTAGTACTTGAGTAAATTTGGACTGAAGTTGTTTTCACTTAAACTTAAAAACTCAGTTCTTCCTTGTAACCCATTTTGTACTATCCCACCACCTGTCAGACATAGCTTGGAATGAGATATCTGATGAGGTGTTTGGAATAGCTGCTTCTACTGCATAAATGCTTGTCTGAATTTTCTGGAACCCATTTGTCTGTAAACTGACAAACCACTTAACAAGTGGTTAATATAAGCAGGAAGATGTAAGAGATTGACTGAGGTTGAAAAGAACTTCTGGAGATAGTTTCTAGTCATATCCTGTTTCTCAAGCAGATTTTCCTTCAGCAAGTTACTCAGGACCGTGTCCATTCCGACTCTTGAGTATGTCCAGGAATGGAATCTTTACAACCCCTTTGGCTGCCTGCTTCAGTGTTCTAGCACTCTCATTGTGAAAGCTTTTCTTTCACTGTAAAATCATAGAATAAAATTGCATAGATTATTTCAGACTTCTTTTGAATAAATTACTGGATTTTTTGGTGCACCTTCCTAAGCTAGTGTCCTAATGTTTATCAAGTTTGACTAACAGTGTGTCTCCATAAAAATGGTCATTAACTGAATCCTTTATAACAGCTGTGTAAGCTCTTTGTCTGCAGCAGTCTTGGGTGGTTTTTATATGAAAAACAGATCACATCAACAGAGGATGGTCCAATAAGTCCAAGTGCAAAGTCTTGCATTTTGGCCACAGTAACCTCCTGCAATGCTATAGGCTGGGGATGGTGTGGCTGGACAGGGCCCAGGCAGAAAGGGACCTGGGGGTGCTGGTGACAGCAGCTGAACATGAGCCAGGGTGTGCCCAGGAGGCCAAGAAGGCCAAGGGCATCCTGACCGGGATCAGGAATGGTGTGGCCAGTAGGAACAGGGAGGTCATTCTTCCCCTGTACTGGGCACTGGTGAGGCCACACCTCGAGTGCTGTGTCCAGTTCTGAATCCTCAGTTTAGGAAGAGCCTTGAGACGCTTGAGCGTGTCCAGAGGAGGCAACGAGGCTGGTGAGGGGCTTGGACACAAACCCTGTCAGGAACTGCTGAGGGAGCTGGGGCTGTTTAGCCTGGAGAAAAGGAGACTCAGAGGTGACCTTATCACTCTCTACAGCGTCCTGAAAGGTGGCTGTAGCCAGGTGGGGGTTGGTCTCTTTTACCAGGCAGCAGAACGAGAGGACACAGCCTGAAGCTGCACCAAGGGAAACATGGGTTCGACATTAGGAAAAAGTTTTTTTCCTAATGGAATGGTCTGCCCAGAGAGGTGGAGTCTCCATCCCTGGATGTGTTTACAAAAAAGACTCGATGTGGCACCCATACCATGGTTTAGTTGAGATGTTAGGGCATGGGTTGGGCTTAGTGATCTTGAACAATCTCTTCCAACCTAGTCATTCTGTGAATAGGATAAATAATTTCTTCACATCTTTTTCTGTTAGGTCTGGAATGAGTGAGTGTTGTATTGGAAATATCCTGCATGAAACAGCTTTCTCTTAAAGATTTTAACATCTTTGAAGGTTGTTGCTTATAAGGGCTTCTCAGGAGATTAATAACAAAACACCTGGAATCAGCATTTCTGTATTAGGAGATAACACTGAAATCAGTCATGCACAAAAAGAGGTATTTCTCTTCTTTGGAGATGCTGCTGGGAAGAGTTTCTGCAGACAGTGGGCATAATGGAGGTGACAGATACAGAAATTGCTCTTCTGTAATCAAACTAATAAGTAAAAAGGCTTCTAGGATTAGAAACTTAGCAATATCTAGGTAGAGCTGTAAATGAATACAGAAATGCTTTTGGGCATTTTCATATGGTTTGTTACATACATTTTGTGACAAAATGCTGATGCTGAAGGCATCATGGAGTCTAACCTACTCAGAGCAGGGTTCTCTAGAGCAGGTGCTCAGTTTTCTATCTTGTTAGGGTTTGGATTTTCTGTTAATAGGTGTATTTACCTGTTCATGGATCCATCTAGACAATTTACATTTGCCTGAGGTGTTCTGAGGAGATGTGGGAGAGTTGGAAGTAGCTTTAGGAGGTGGGGTGGTGATAACCTCTGAACTTTGATGCCATGGTGGGCATAATAGGTGCAAAAGTGTAAATACCAGTGATGATGGGCTCATTAATAAAAACCCTCTTATTGTATTTAATTAAGAACAAAGTTTCCTATTGCTTTTTTGTATTACCTACTGTTAACTGCATATTGCATAGATGCAATAAAAAAAGTTGATACAGCATGAGTTCCGCTACATCTTTTTTGGACAATAAATGAATATGCCATTTGAGTTTTATGTAATGTTGTTTGTTCTTTTTTATTGCTGTGTACCCAAGCTAATCATTCTAACCAGAATTTTGTGAATTAGATATGTCGGATGCTTCCCTATGGCTTGTTGGCAATTTTTTTTTTACCTTATTTTGGTGTCTTAAACTGCAGAAACCTCAAACCAACAAACGAAACCACCTCAGAGTATGAGACTCTTTCTGGAAAGATTTGTTACAAAAAAGAATAGTATTCTTGCTAAGTATATCTTCTCACAACGTTAAAATTTTCCACCTATTTGCATTCTTATGCAGTAAAAGTACTTCTAAAGTAGGATGCTAGTTCGGGATAGTACACTGCAGGTTTTGAAGTTGTCAAAAGATGACTACTGCTAAACTCAAGTGTTTAGTAAGTGCTTAGGCAAATTAATGGTTAGAAATGGGCTGTTCTGAGATAAGAACTAATTAAAAATACTTTGTCTGCCTGAATTTCCAACACTAAAAAAACCTGAAAATAATACTGCATCTTTGGCTGATACTTAGTTCTTGATCAGATACTTGTACCTGTGGTTTTAAATATTGGAACAAAACAAGCCTTTAAACTCCTTATTACTGAAAGGCTCTAAGTAGTGTATGAATAACATCTATAAATCTTTTTGGCTTCTAATTTGGTTCAAATTCTGACATTGAGTTACTTTTAAATGTACGTTGTTTTCAAGTAGTAGTCCAAAATTTTGCCACTACACTTATGCTCAATAAAAAAGTTTGAGTAGTGGATTCCTGATGTCACTTTGAACTTGATGCTTCTGCACATCCTCCATTGTCTAACAGATCATAATACACTTCTGAACCTACTCTGCTTACCAGTTTTTAAGTCTTGCATTAAACTGGATGTAGCAATTTCTGTGTTGAACACAAGAACAGAGGAAGCTACTTGAAATCTACCAGTGTTAGGGAAAATTGGATGTTGTAACCCTTTGCAATTTTGTTCTTTGGAGTGCGTACTGGTCTTCAATATAAGCAGTATTTGCTCACTGTGTGTCTGTAGGTTTTAAACAGGTACCTATTCATTGTGTGGCACTGCAGTACTAATGATGTCTTTTGTCTTTTTAATCAGGACAGAGCTTGGGTTATGGTTTTGTGAACTATGTTGACCCCAAGGATGCTGAAAAAGCTATTAATACCCTGAATGGACTGAGGCTTCAAACTAAGACTATAAAGGTATGTAGTGTTAAAATAATTTAAAGAAACTGAACTGTTTCGACTTCCTGATTGGTTTTACAAGTGTAACAAGCATTCAGATAATGTCAGTAGAATAAAGTAGGATTTCATGTAGTAAATTATCCTTTGTAGTTTGTTTATGTTTAGAGTTAGAGTAAGTATAGAAAGCTGTATTTTCTTAACCCACTTAACACTGTGGATGTACAGTTGATTTTTTAAACTGAGATTTTGTTATATACCTTAGTTGAAGAAATGCAATATTGCATGATGTTTGGGCACCATGTGCTTCCTCATTTTCTCAAACATGGTATAACTTCCTTATTAATACTTCAAGTTTTATGTTTCTAATCATCTTGTTCCTCTTAGAAATCCTTAGAATGAAATGGTTGTCTATTAATTACCCTATTTCTAGGACTCTGCTCTTTATGTCTTTAATGTTTGGGATTCCTTTTTCTGTTGTGTTACAACTCCTCACACACACTTCTTTACTGAATTCAGTGTCTCAAATCTCTAGAAACAAATCTTGAGAGTTACTTTTCTCATCTCCTCATTTAATCCAATAACAGAAGACTGAGAATGCTCATTTGAGCAACTGAGCTCTGAAATCCTGAGAGAGGGGAGATGAAATAAAATTATCAGGAAATGAAGACTTTTAAACATGCTCCACAGGTGTTGGTGTCTGAAAGCAGTATATGTCCCAACTGCCCCATTCTTCCTCATTAAACAGCAGGATTTGCTAGCTGATCACTTGGATAGTGGATGCCTTCTAACTAGGAGCATTTTTGAGACATGAAATAAAGTTCACCTCTAAAAACGCTTGTTCTTAAAAAGCAATGCAGAGCCACTGAAAGACAACTGAGACAAAAATAAGATACCAGTACTTTTGGCTCAAATGTCTTACCTATTCTTGTTCATAAGATTTAATAAAGTGGATTACACTATTTGAAACTTAAAGACTGCTTTGTAACAAATGGTGACTCATGGCACACAGCTAGGTTGGATAAAAGACATGGACAGGTGTTTTGCTGCAGAAAGCTCCCTGTATGTTTCTGGTAGACTTCTTGCCTACAGTCCTCTCTCATTTTCTACTTCAAAGGAAAAGTGAGCAAAGTAATTTTGTGCTCCAGAACTTTTGAAGCTGTCTTTTGCATAGTGGTGAGAAAGGGAATCTGTGTTCCAGTAGTATTGTTTTGCATGTAATGCCTTGGGTTGAGCCAACATGACTTTGTATGTCCAGGATGGTAAACTGGAAGTTCTGGTGACTATATAGGCAAAAAAAAGGTGGTAGTTGCAAGAAAATAAAGCCAGGTCTCCCAAATCAAAATGCTCACTTCACGGGGGATTGTCGTAGCTTACTTCATGCAGGCCATATTTGAATTTTTAATCCTTCACCTTGCTAAGTCATTTATAAATTTTCACCTTGTAAAAACAAAGGTGAAAATTGAGTAGAATGATAGGAGCACTTTACTAGATTTATGGCTTAAGTTTGTTTCTCATTAGTGTATTAAACTGGAAGGAACTTTGCTGGTTTAGTCACAGTGGGATGTATCCTCGCATTGTAACTGAACTAAGTGCAATCCTACTCAGAAGAAACTGACTGTCCTGACCCTGATGTGTGATGTTCTGGATTGGAGCTGTGACAGATACCTCTGATCCACAGCTTCTATACTAGCCTGCTCATCACTGGATATATTTTTCTCATCCCTAAGGGCATGCCACTTAGTGTTTTCTTGAAAGAAAATACATTGAAAAATGTGCATTTGCAAAATGCTGGCTTAAGGGTTGGGGTTTTTTCAACATGGATAGCAATAGAAAATCGTATTACCTCTTCCTTTTTTAAAAGATGATCTTGTGGAATGCTTTATAGAATACTTCACTGAATTCTTTGCAAAGTATATTAATCAATTTCCAGGTGTACGTCCCCAAAGAAAGTAATAGTGTTAGTCTTGTCTAACCTGGTAGTGGTTGCATTGCCATCTGATTTAACTGAATGGCATTGGGATAGGTGTATAGTCTGATGGTAAAGCCACTAATGGGTGTGTTGGATATGTGAACCCTGCTCAGCTGGATGGTATGCCTCCATTATTATATTGTGTTCTTGGTGGCATAATTTATGGTTTTGGTGCAATGTAAACAGTCTTGCGTGTAATGCACTTAGCCTGTGACGTTTGGGCTTCGTTGAATTATGCAACTTTACTGTGAAAACAAGTTGCATCTCATAAAAGGTAAAATATTTTCTGTGGCTTATCTTTTGGAAGATGATGCTGCTGGCATCATCTTTCCAGATTGTCCTGGAAAGATCAGTTCTTCCCAAATGTCGAAAACTTAAGAGAAACCCAACAGGTTATGAGGGTTACTGAGCTACACATAGGGATAAGAAAATCAAGTGCATGTTTCTGCTGTCTTGGTTTTTGCCTTCTCTTTTGGGAGAGGAGAAATGCTCCATGACTTCCTCTCCCCTTGGTTTAGGGGGTCTTCATGAGAATTTTCTTAAAAAAAAAAGTGAATTTATAAGTGAGATTTTTTTTTAATAGGAATATCTTTCAGTGTGAAGAGTTCTGCATTAACAAGAGAGTGTATTTAGAGTCACTATCTATAAAGGAGTGGGCATACAAATGGTTTCTCTTTGGACTGGCTGAGAGCTGTGCCAGGAAGGTGAGTAGGAGGCAGCTTTTTACCTAGACTACTAGGGGTAGCAGGAAGACACAGGACAGTATTTTTGACTTTTTTTCATGGATGCTAGGCTGCCTTAATAATGGACACAGTCCTTTGTGGATTGTAGCTGCCATGGGGACATGAAAAATGACAGTAATGCTGTGCTCCTTTTATGAAGGCTTGAAGTGGCAGAGCCCCTGCATGCAGGACCTGGCAGTTCTCTTAGCAGAGAATATTGATGAGACATGTGTAGACAAGTATGCAGATATGTGTTGGAAAGGGGGGAATAATTGTTTGTCCAGCCTAGAGGTCTTGGAGTTGTCTTTTTTTATAAAATAGCACGTATAAGATGTCTGTATTCTACTTAGCCTAGTGCTGCTTGAAAGTCAAATTTAATAAGGTTTTCCTTCTCTGAAGTTCTTTGTTTTTATGGGATGTTTACATGGGTAATTATTACCTCTCAGGGGAATAGAAATTTAAGAAAAGAATTTCATCTGTAGGTTTTCTTCTCACTCCTTTATAACTTTGCATGTAATAAAAATAGATTTGAAGTGTAGCATTCTGCCAACTTCCTGTTGGAATGAATTTGATAAATTCTTTGGCTACAAACACAAAATGTCCTATTTTGCCATCATCACCTAGTTGACTGCCCTATTTTAGAAAGCTGTTTAATGAGAAGAGATAGTTAAGCCTTCAGTACAAGAGAGAATACTAAACAGTCAGCTTTACAAATGCCCATAAAGCGCTGGATAGCAAGGGAAGACTTGAAATGAGGGGTGCACTGCAACTTCGTTAGTGTTCTTTGAATCATTGCCATTAAAATTTGGCGTTATGCAATGTTATTTCACTTGGTGTCTTGAACCACTACTTAGATTTACAACAAGATTAATTGTAAAGGAATTATCCTCTAACTTGACTGTTCTGTAGCTGCACCCTTAAGAAATTTAGGATGATAGTACTAATGATAGTTTTCTTGAAAACACTTTAAACACTTAATGAAAAATAGAAAAATACTGAAAAAAAAGAGATGCTGGTTGATTTCTGAGTTCAGTGCAACAGATAAAAATGATGGTGATTGTTCCTGATTTCACCACTGATATTTGTGGAGAAAAATTTTGGTAGTGTCCCTTTTTTGTAGCAGTTTTTTGATTGCTAATATCCTTGGGTAGCAATGAAGTATTCATGAGTTGTGTAAAAATTCTACTAAAATACCAGAGGCAAGTGAGCTGTGAAGGTGAAAGAAACCCTCCTTACTGTCTTGATTTTTTTTANCTGCCCCTCCACTAGTATTAGAGAACACTGATCTAGTAAGGAGCAAAAGGGAATCCTGTGTGGAAGTTTAATTTAAAGCTAGTTGTCAATCAGCAAAGGCTGACAGAAGAGGGGCTGTGATGCCAGAGCATTTAGTGGTCTTGGCAGGGCAATTAAGTACTTCAGAATTGTATTCTTAATGTCAAATTGCACTGTTTTAGCAGACCTGAAACAGGTCTTCCTTTCTTGGAAGAAAGGTAAAGGTGTATTTTTTTCCTTAAATTTCTGCAGGAGTTACATAATTATGCAATCTTATGGCTATGTTAACAGTTAAAGCTTTGACAGCATTTTGATTTTAATACTACTGCAGAGACATCTTTTCACCCCCAGGTAAAAATTCAGATCTCCTCAGACTTTGAATGTTACTTACGCAGCTTAAGCTGGCTGCTTGTTTTTCACATAGCTGCATAATACTGAGAGGAGGATTCAGTTCTTAATGTGTATTGCTGTCACGTCCTGTAGACTATGTTATGGCCAGGTGGTTGGTTGTCCATTCACACAGAATGTCAGGCCAAACCATAAAATATGCTGTCCTCAGTGCCATGTTGCTGCTGATTAGAGTGTCCTGCAAGAGTTCATCCCTGTTTTTCTGAGGGAGAGGATCCTTGGACTCGTGCAGCTCTCACCCTAAGTCTGCTGAGCAGCTTTGAAGCCAGAGAGCTTCAGTGGTTCAGTAACATCCTTCCTGAGCTGTGTAGGGGATTCCTGACACAGAAATGGAGATACTTAGAAGGGGCCAGCAGTACTCTGTGGAGCTCATGGAAGTCTGCAAGCATTGCTCAAAAGCCAAGTTCTGTTTTCTTTGTAAGAGGGTTTTTATCATTGTAAAACATGGTCATGCTTACTTTTCAAATTATGGCAGTCTTGAGACTAATAGACCTCTGTTAATCTAGCAGCTTTCAAGTTTTTTTTTGTCAAATTAAATGTTGACTCTGCTGTGTTTTCATCCATGCAGTAATAGTTTTTCCAGAAAGGTTGTAAGATCTTCCAGTGAGCTGTAAGTTGCAGTGGATGTATTTTCTGCAATTCTAGATGTGCCTGTGGAATGGTGCAAGAGGTTCCCAAGTGCTGTGTTCGCCAGAATCTCTGTCAGTAGTAGAAATTCCTTAGATATAACACGAAGTTTACTCATTTCCTTCAGGAGAATAATTGAGGTCTTGTGTTTTAAGATTCCTATTTTTATTATTTATGTGGTGGGCTTAATATTGTACTAGTGCATCTGAAATTTCTGTGCTGTCGTTTTTTGGACATGAGTGAGGATCAGAATTATGAATGTAAAGTATGAGGAAAGGTCTTTTGAGACTCTTAAGAATGTGAAAAGTATGAAACAAAAAATGCTTGTAGACTTGATCTCCTTTCATTTCATATATTTTGTTTGTACTTAAATTCTAAGTTAAGTATTTCTTATTTTTAGCAAGACAGTGATAGTTACAGTCTGCAAGTTTTAAAGTGCTCTTCTGTATTGGTTCTTTTAAGGGCAAAACAGAATTGCTATTCTGTGATTGTAGTGCATAATTCCCATGTCATGTTTTATGTCAATTAACTTGATCATTGTTTTTCTTTTATCAGACATTTATGACCCTGATTTAGAACTGCTACAGTATCTTGAGCACTTCTGGGCAAACCCCTGCTTCTGTTTCCATCAGTGGCAGGATTTCTGGTTTCCGTTCTTAGCACATAATGTACATTTGCTTCTGTTCACCAAGTGGCGTTTCGGGTGTCAGGTTGCTTTAGACCAAGTCTTCCAAATGCCTTTTTCTGGTCTTTGTCCTAAATACAGCAGCCTTTAATGAGGTCTTCCCCTTTGAACAGTATGCTGTCCTTAATTGGTTATATCCTGAGGAAAACTTCTGGTCCTCATCCTCTGAGATCTACGAAGACTGGTCTTAAGTCTAAATTTGTCAGGTTGGTGCCTTCATGCCTTCAGCTGAGTGGCAACAGATGTGGATGCTGTGACCCACCTCAGACCTGTGACTCTGGTGTGGGTTGTAGCTGTCAGAGCAGGAACACTTTGAGGGGTGAACTCAAAAAATAGTGAAACCTCTTCTGATTGTGCAGCAGGCTTCTTGGGATATGGTTGTATTTATCAAGCTTGATCTAAACTTACAAGTGAAGCTGTGTTGAGTTTTTTTAGTTCCACAGAGCTGGGTGTAAGTTGCCTTTACAAAGGAAAATCTGGATTTTCAGTGTGCTGTGTCCACAGAAATGTGCTACTGCAGGCTTCTACCATGGACTCAGCACAGCATGCACATGTACAACAAGGTTGTGTACTGGGAAAAGTGGCCTTGAAGTTTTGTTTGGAGTGGAAGAATCTTATTTGAGGGGAGACAGGAAGTAAACTTGATGAATGGGCAGCAGTGTACTCTCCTGTTTCAGGCAACAACAGCTGGCTAGTGACAGCTGAGGCATCGTCTCTGTGGTTTGCTGCAGCATCTTCTTATTAGAAATAAAATTAAGAAGAGTTTTTGAATCATGGTATCTCGTACAAATTTAAGTGCAAGTTAAGAACGCTTGCCGGGCACAGTGGCCTCTGAGATCATTGCAGTATGTCCTTGTTTTTTATTGTGCTTGCTAAGGAGGTATGCTTGCTCCAAATGTATTCCTTTTCTCAATATAAATCTGTTTGCTTTGTAGATAGGTTTTACCTATTTTCATCTGGACATATTGGATGGTAGTTTTTTGTTGGGAGTTCCTTTTTTCCACAGAAATACGCGTTTTAAAATAATGGGACACTACTCCTAAGGGCAAGTAGTGTTTTGAGCAGAAGGATTTCACTTGTGCTAGTAAATGTAAATAGTTACTGAAACATTGATTTTAGCATTTAAAGGTTTAGATTTAAAGACTCGGAAGAATACATTAATTAGAGGTGCTTAGGAAGAAATTACATTAAATTCTCAAGTTTTTTGAGGGACTACAGATACTTTGTCCTCTACTAGTAATAAAAGATAAAAGAAGCACTGTACTGAGGTATCTATAGGTACTAGCAGGTAGTAAGAAACTGAAACATTCACTTGTGCCCATTTATTATTTTTGGTAACTTCTTTGTTTTACCTGCTAACTTTCACAGTTTTCACTTGAAAATTGTGAATCAGTTCTTCTTGATGTTAGGAAATTAAGTATTAAAGCAGTGAAAATACTTAGATTTGCTGTAATGTTTACATTTTTAGAAACTTTTAGGAAAAGTGTCTTTGCTACTACATGTAGTGGAAAATTCCAGTAAAAACTGTTTCTAAATTGCTATCTCCAGAGTAGTGCTGTTCAGTGTTGCATAGTGTGTGTCATTCAACATCTGAAAGTACAGGCTTTCAGGCTGTTTCTTGACTTGCCTTGTGTTCAGTGGTGTTGATATCAGTAACTGTAATGTTCACCTGTTGAATTAGGTATGGAATAAAAATCTTGGCACAGTTGTTAATTCAGTCCATATAAAAGCTATTGAAAGATACTAAATATATAACTATTAGCAAATAATAAATGAATTAGCAAAATGACATTATGTAGATAGGGAGATCAGTCTGGAGAGTCTCTGCTTTAAATGTGTATCACAAGTGAAATGACTGGACTTCAACATCAAAAATGAAGAGAGATACGCCCCATGTTTATCACATACTCTAGGCAAGGTTCTTTTCATAGGAATTAGTTACACCAGTAATGTTTTGGGGTCCTTGCTTTTCTCTAGTGGTGCTGACTTAAATTGCATTGCATTTCTGAAGTTACATGTTTCTTTCAGATTTCTTGCCTGACCAGTAGTTCTGGTACTTAGCAAGATGGATAGTGTTCAGATATTGCTGATGAACCACTGATTTTGGTTTAATATGTGTTACTACTGTGATTAATGTACCCAAATTCAGTGTGTTGGATTAGCCACTTGAAGGTAATGACGGTCAAACTGGATTTGTAAATGTAGCGTGTAATGGTTAGAGTATTGCTTCCATTTACTTGCACTCTTGAAATTAGTTCCATGTAGGCCTTGACTGCTATGTCAAATTATAAGTATCTTTCACCAGTGAGGGCATGGGCAATACTGGACCAGCTGTTACCGTGAAAGAACTCATGCTCACTTACCAGAGGAAAATGAGAGCGTTTTGCCCAAGTTGCTTTGTATCTTGACAGATACCAATGCTGTAGCATAAGGTAAACTTGCAGTAAGTTAGCAAGTATTTCTGCAGGTTTCTTCTCTTCTCTTCTCTTCTTGATAGACTCTGTGTGAGTTCATATTTTGTATATGGCAGCCTGTGTCCAGCAGTGTGAATTCCCCCTTGAAAGACAGTGTCTGCTTGGGTTTGGTAATTCATGCTTGTACGGGGACTAATCCTGTTTCCCAGGCATTCTGTCTCCATTCCTTGGCCTTGGGTCTCTTAAAGTTCTGCCAAGCGAGGCATGGAAGTTCATTTCTTAAAGAAGCTTATGGCCAAATGAGCAAGTTGAGCAAGTTTGTTCATTCCTTAGCTGTTGGTTTTTTCTGCCTTGTGGAATAGGGTAGCACTCACTGTCTTTGTTGCATTTTTGACTGAATGTGAGCAAACTTTAGTCTGTTTTCCTGCAACTTTGAACATAGGGTTTTAGCTCTTGTGTGGCTCTCCTATTGAACGAGCAAGGCAGTGTGACTTACAAGGTTGCATGTTGAATAACTACAAGTTCTAGAAGTCAGTCCTCTTCACCTAGCACAAAGGTACCTTGCACAAAGCCTCTGGGTGGAACTTGAAGGATCACAGCAGTGTTCATGGAACTGGTTGTTTAATCTCTAGCATGTTGTCTTCTGTTTTGCTTCCACTGCATTCTTAAGAGTCTGCTGATCTGCATGGAAATGAATCAGGAAGGATTTGAAAAGAAATATCAAAGAATTAGGCAAAAGACAGAATGGTAGAATCAAGTTCCAGTTGCCCAGTATTGGCTGACAGTGCATGGAAGGGGAGGAAAGGAAAGGAGACATCTTGAGGATCCTTTTTACTTTTACATTTTACATTAGTGAAAAGCCTAGATGAAGTATTTTGTCCCATTCGAGAAGCAGAGATGTTTTGTCCTAATCATTCTTGTAGCAAAACCACTTGTACAAATTTCAGTAGGAAGTAGTGAACATGCTATTTTGTAGCATGCCTAAAGGCATGCCTAAAAAGAATCCACTTGATCATCTTAAAATACTTTGACTGACATGTCAAGGCAGCAGGTAAAAAACTTCTGTCCAAAAGGATCCGAGAAGTTCACTGTTGAATGGCACATTTTAAGGCCTCTTGCAGAAATGGACAAGCTGCTGAACAGGCAAAATACAGGTTGGAGTCCTACTTCTGCCATTCATTCTTAAGCCTGTGAAAGTGATGTAGCAGAGTTTATCTTGATCTCATGAATGTGAGCGTGTCATTTGGTATCAAACTCAACACATTCAAAGGACACAGCACTTGAAAAACAGTTGCAAACCTCTGAGTGCTTCAGACTGTCTTTCTGTACCTTTGGCCTATATATCACACTGAAATCCTTGTATATTTTAATGCTTTTTAATGAGAATTCATAGAACATGGGGCATTCATGAAACTTCTTAAATTTGTTGCTTTAATCTTACAGTCAGCTAACTGAGAGCACTTTCTCCACCAAGGCTTACTGGAATGTGTACCTAGCTTTTTCTCATTTATTTGGAAGTACTTTTTATGTATGAGTTCATCAGCTTCTCCTGTGTGATCTCCAGTGGTCAGCTTCTCCTCTGTGATCTAAGTTGCATTCCTTCTGTGTTTTGGAAGCCAGCTCCCAGAAAAAAAACCCAAAACAAGAAAAACAAAAAAAACCCACTGAACTGGCTTTTCAAAGTAACTGTTCTATCTGCTGTTGGAGATGTTTTAATCTCAGAACAAATAACACTGTCCTAGTTCAGGTGTTTTTGAAGTGTTTGTTTTCTAGGATTTTTTAATGTTTTTTTCCTAAGGTTTCTTATGCACGACCAAGTTCAGCTTCTATCAGAGATGCAAATTTGTATGTTAGTGGACTTCCAAGAACAATGACCCAGAAAGAACTGGAACAGCTCTTCTCCCAGTATGGACGTATTATTACTTCTCGTATCCTGGTTGACCAAGTCACTGGTAAGTAGGCAATTTTGCATGGCCTTTCATGGACTCACAGTTTAAGAAACATTTCATCTTGCAGTACGGTAGTCTTGTCTCTGTAATATATAAAAGGTGTATGTAGGCCAGAAAATGCATCTTTCTCCTGGAATCGTTCAAAAATATGCAAGGACAAAAATAGGTGTAGTGTTCTGAGCCAGCTTGAGTCATTTCCACCCTGAAAGTACAGGTTTGAAGCTTGAAGCTTGTTTGATGACTTGTAATAAATTTACAGCTGCCATAATCTTCCTTTCCAAGCTGCTGCATGAAAACAGTCTCCTTACAAATAGTGCCTTACAAAATGCTATTAAAGTCTTTTTTTCTAAGAAAATTTTATGTGGAAATGCACAGCTGGTTCTGAGGCTAGGATTGCCAAAGCCCCAGACTGGCAGTTGCTGTTAAGACTGTTATCAAGGCTAACTCTTTAAATTTGGGCACACACATGAACTTTGAGTTCCTCAAGAGCAGGTAGGTTCTGTGATTACCTGTGCCTTAAAGTAATAAGATGTAGCAGGTTATTAGCATTATTATAGTATGTGTGTCAATCAGGTAATGGTTGTTAGTGACACTTCGTGGTTACTCTTCAGGCTTCTACAGTAATGCCTGTGGTTTTTTGCTGTCTCAAATGGCTGACCTTGAGAAGCTTTATAGTTTTCAGAATCACCTGCTTTGAGGTCTCTGCCAGGAATAAGCAATTGAATGAAAAGCCAAGTACATGACAGGAGTATTAAGTGTACAAAGCAACATGCAAAGAAGTAGGGCTCTCCAAATTCTCCCCCATCCAGAACACTCTGGGATGGGATGAAAGAAGTAATTTATTCACATAATTATTCCATGAATAAGCTGGGTTAGATTTTTTTTTTTTTTAATAATTGTATCTTTTCAAAGCTGTGTATCCTCTTGGGTGGCAAACAGCTTTCAGCTGTAGAAAGTCATAGAATTTTTTATTGTATTTGAAAAGTTTGCACATGCCAGAATTTGAGTCTTGGCTGACCTTTAGAGGAACTTGTGTGTACTCCTTCGACTTCCTCTAAATTAAAAGAAATCTCAATGTTGACACCTAATACTTTGAGTGTGTTTTACTAGTTTGAGTTGTTGAGAGTGTATAAAGGTCTGGAAAGGAAAACTAAAGGCCAAATACACAGATTTGTGGGACAGATTCCTAGTCTTTGTGCAATAAATAGCTGTTCACAGTAGTTTCCTGTATATTCATACATAGAAATAGATGGAATTTAACAAGTGGATCAGTAAGCAAATATAAACTAAACTTCTAATATGCATGATGACTCTATTCATATTCATAAATCCTGCTATTTGCAAAGTAGTTTCTGACATATAAATTGTTGTTCTAAAGGCTTAAGGCTTTATATTGTTGTTAAAGGCTTTAGCTTTCTTGCCTCCTTTTTAGTAATTTGGAAGAAGTAGGCTCAGAATGGCATGAATAACAAGGTTGTGATACAAACTGGCAGATAAAAAATGCAAAGTTGAAGCTGTGGCATTTGCCTCTTTAAAGCTTTCTTATACCTGTTCATTGTCACTTTTGATGGCTAAAATCATGATTGTTTATGAACAGAACAAATTTCTTGTCATTACTGTCTTTCTCAGTTGAGGACAAGTGTCTAACTCATCTGGTTATTCATGAACCCAGATATAAAGGGGCTCTAAATGTTACAACATTTAACATTTAACATGTAGGGGCACTAGAAATGTTACAACAAAACATTGGTGTAACTAATGTTAGCTGTTAGTAGCTTTAGTACTAATTGGCTCAAGCATCCACAGCTCAGTGTGTTTATGTCTTAAGACACTTGGAATTTTTGATGTATGGTGTTCCTAAGACCTTCCATACAGACTTTTGGATTCCTTTGCGTGTTGCCTTTGACTTTGATATATCAAGAAAAGTTTCCTTCAGAAATAACACCTAGTGATGGATGTATGGTGATACACCAAAACCAAATTTTATTTAGAGATAACCACTGACTGTTAATACAGTATGTACACATCATCATCCTCTCAAAAGACTTGCTCCAAAGAGAGCTTCAGGGGAGGGGATACCGCAGGGGAAAAAAAAGCCATTTTTTTGATGCTAGAGAGCAGAGAACTAAGGTATTTACAGAATTCTTGTGAATTTAGGTACTTCAGAGTAGCATGAACTGACCAGAGATTACAGTTCAGATGGTTTGGGTTCATCTCCATCCAAAAAAATAGCTTTGTTTCTAAATTCTACTTTGTCACACTATATTTGTTTCCACTGTTTTCCCTCAAACTTCCAAGCTTTTTACACAAATATGTCTTACATTGGTTAAATTAAAAACTAAAATCAGAATTACAGTAGAAAATTTTTACTTCATGCAAAAGCTCAGTTCTGTTAACCGCAAAGTTATCTTGTGTTCACAGCATTTAACCATCAAAATGGCAACTGGCTACACAAATAAGAAGTTAACATCTGGTATTCTGGAGTCTGTGAATTCATTGCTGTATGCTTTTTTCACCTTGTGCAGGGGCATCTCGGGGCGTGGGGTTTATCCGGTTTGACAAGCGAATTGAAGCAGAAGAAGCTATCAAGGGCTTGAATGGCCAGAAACCTCCAGATGCCACAGAGCCCATCACTGTAAAGTTTGCTAACAATCCAAGCCAAAAAACCAATCAGGCCATTCTTTCCCAGCTGTACCATTCTCCAAACAGAAGGTATCCCGCCCCTCTAGCTCAGCAGGCTCAACGTTTTAGGTAAGTCAAATAATGTGCACAACTGTGCTAAAACTTGCATGTTCCCACAGGCCTGTTTGTTTGCTTGTGCTTTCCTGCTTGTCTGACTTCTGTGTGGGAAGGAAACACGTGAATGTTGAACTTTTCAGCTATGCTACCACAGTACAGCTAAAACCAGAAATGCATGACATCCTATTGATAGCATTTCAGTGTCTAATAAGCTTTCTTGGGTAACCCAAAGTGGCATCTTTCTTGTACTCAGGCACTAAAATTTTTTTTCAAAGATTACTGTTCATTTCCTAAGTTATTCTTGATTAATGTGCAAGTTGATTCAGTTAATATTGACGTAGGAAATTTGGTGTTCTTTTCTTAGCCAAATGGTAATGCTACAGCCATCTTTATCTGCCCTTACATTTTTCCTCCTCACTCTGGCTTTCAGGTTTTTTTTTTTTCCTGGTTAGTTGTCTGTGTTCTCCATGCCATACTTAGTGTTTTCTTGTTACAACCTTTTATAATGAAGATTGTTCACATATTTTCCAGATGTGCTTTTTGGGGGATTTATGTTCTTACCATGTTAAAAGTACTGTCATATAATTCCCTGTGCTGTTTAGTGTATTGAAAAGAACAGATGGTGAGAACAAAGTGAAACAAACACTATATTGTCTACATCCATGAGTACCTGGGAGTTTTTCAGTGACCTTGATTATTTCTTCCCTTCCTCTGTCCCCTGAACAATGTGATTGGACTGTGTTAAATAGTAATATACTCAAAGAGTTTTTCTCTTTTGTGTTTCAAGAAACAAAACCAGTTGACAGCTTGTTTTAAAGACAATATACAAAATTTCAAAGGCTATACGTTGCCTAGGCTTCTTTACAAGCCAAATATTCAAGAGTTCATGGACTGCACTTCTGTCAGAATTTCTGAATTTTTCTTTTCTTCAGCTTTTTAGCCTTATGTGCTGCATCTCACAGCTGTGAGGAGTACGTGTTCTGCTGTAGGAGAGGGGATAATAACCAATTTTATTTTATTTATTTTTTGTGGCTCTTCTTACCATTTCTTAGGTAATAAAAGGGCTACCTTACAACCTTTCTGAATGAAAGTGTGTTTGCCATTATTCTATACACAGAGTATAGGGCCAGAAATTTTAGGATGTACTTAAGTGCATTCTATGAAATAAGGTTGCAGGTTATGTGTTACAAGCTTATGTGTACTCTGGCAGGCTTGGCCTGCACACACCTTGAGTTCTTCTGACTGTGCATGTTCTAAGGTACTCCTCTGTTCAGTTCCACTCAGATGCTGGCTGGAATAGCATTGGTATTTCCCAGATACTCCAGGTAGATCATGGTTTGTAAAAATTCTCCCAGCTTTCAGAGATTTTTTGGTATTGTGGTGGGTTTTTTGGAGAATTATTTTGTTTGTTTGCTGGGGGTGGTTTTATGTGCATGTGTTGGGGTTTTTTGTTTTGTTTTTTGGTTGGTTGGATTTTTTGGGGGGGATTTTGGTTCTTTTTGATTAAGACCCATTTCTGTGCACTTAGGTCAACAGACTACTCCTGTCCTACAACTTTAGGCTTTGTATCGTAAATTTTTACTAGTGGTGGTGTATTTTTCTTTAAATGGAATTGTATTTTTATGAATGTTCATTTACATTTCACTGGGAAGTTGTTGTTTTTTTCTGAGATATATAGGCATAAAGTAATGCTTAAAGGCATCTTAAGAGTTACTATGATTTGCCCCACATACAAGTTTAAAAAGCATTGAATAATACCAAGTCTGTAGTAAATAGGAGAGTCAAATCTCTTTCACTTTTATTGATGCAAAAAAAAGTTTAACTGACTGGTCAAAAGGTAAACTGAGGTTACAGACAGATTTTTTTTTTTTTTTTTTTTTGTCAAGGCCTTCAGGCTAATGTTTCATCACTTAAAGACAGTCTTACCATATTTTACATCTTTACACTGTAAAGAGAAATCATCTTTTCTTGTCTCTTAGGTTTTTGCCTTGCATTGTTTTATCATTCCAGATCTGCTGACTATACAGTTGAGATGGCAACGATGCTTCAGATCTTTCATGTGTTACACATGGAAGAAATCTTAGCTGTTGACATTTTAGACAGGATTACCTGATGCAGTTGCATGTCTCTGGTAATAGTTGACAGAGGCCTGAAAAGAGCTTAAGCTTTATTATTAAAGGCAACATTATCATTACAATGCTTCCTTTTTTTCTTATTAAGAGAAAACGTGAGCTTGACTTCCAAAAGCAGCTCTGTATAATTGTTCCTCAGTTTCTGTAAGATGCATAACTTAAAGCATCTTAAAAATTTTCTAGTGAAAGTCCCTGAGAATTTTTCCAGTATATTTCCAAATCTTCATGGTAACTGATGAAAAATCTTACAAGTGATACGATTACTTTAAGTCCTCATCAGTCTTCCCTTGTAACAAGAACCTGTAAGTGATGGTGTTTCTAGGGCTCTTCACCTTTTTCTCCACCCCTGATGTCAATGATAGTAGACATCAGTCATCCTACTGATAGTGCCTACTGATAGTAGTTAGATATTTTTTAATTTCCTTTTTTCTGCTCTTTGAGGTGTTCAGTGGCTTCTTGTCAGTGTATTCTGCAAACGCAGCTCACTGCAGAATCTCTGCACTCTGGAAAACCACATCAAGTGTACATTTTTTACCTAGGCTCATATTTTACTGAGTCTTGAAGAGATTTGCCAGAAAGAAACGAGAGCTTCTTCAGGGTAAATATTTTCTGAAAGAAGCAGTTTATGGGACTCCAGGAATAAGAGCAATAGGAATGGTATGCACTGCATATTTTGGATATTGGCTAGGTAAAATAAAGTATTTTAAGAGTTGTAGTGGCATTCTATAACTGGGGGGAAGATGGGGCAAGAAACACATGGCGAAATCTTGAAAATTGTATACGTGTGTGTGTATTCTAGAAACACTTCATCCTGTATACGTGTGTGTGTATTCTAGAAACACTTCATCCTGGAAATACATAGCATCATAGAATACCCTGAGTTGGAAGGGAGCCACACAAATCATCAAGTTCAGCTCCTGGCCTGCACAGGACGATCCCCCAGAGTTCCTGAGAGCATTGTCCAAACAATTCCTGAACCTGGCAGGCTTGGTGACATGTCCACTTCTGTAGGAATGCCATTCCAGTGTCCAGCCACCCTCTTGGTGAAGAATCTTTTCCTAATATCCAGCCTAAACCTGTGCTGACACAACTTCGGGTCGTTCCCTCAGTTCCTGTCACTGTCACCACAGAGAAGAAAGAGATAAGTGTCTGCCCCTCCTCTTCCCCTCATGTGCTAACTGCAGAGTGTGAGGAGGAAGGCCAGCCACCTCTCAAGGGTCCCCAGGGTGAACAAGCCAGTTGACCTTAACTGCTCGTTGTACAGCTTCCCCTCCAGACCCTTCACTGTTCTCCTGGCCCTCCTTTGTACACTGTCTAATGGCTTTATATCTTTCTTACATTGTGGGACCCAGAACTGCCCTTAGCAATTGAGCTGAGGCTGTCCCAGAGCAGAGCAGGACAATCCTCTCCCTTGCTTGGCTGTGATGCTGTGCCTGATGCACCTCAGGACAGGGTTGGCCTTCCTGGCTGCCAGGGCACTGCTGTTGACCAGGACCCCCTGGCCATGCTTTTCAGTGTCTCATTCCCTGTTGTTTCTGTACATCCAGGGTTGCCCTATCCCAGGTGCAGAATCTGATGTCTGCTCTTTTTAAATGTCATGTGCTTGGTGGTTGCTCAACCCTCTGATTTGTCAAGGTCTCTCTGCAGAGTCTCTCTGCCTTAAGGGGAGTCAGCAGGTCCTCCCAATTTAGTGTCATCAGCAAACTTAGTATATGTTCTTCAAGTCCTGCATCCAAGTCATTTATGAAGCTCCTAAAAAGCACTGAGCCTGAAAGGAAGCCCTTGTGGAATCCCAGTAGTGACCAGTTACCAGTGAGGTGTCACCCTATCCACTGTAACCCTTTGTGCCTGACCCCTGAGCCAGTTGCTCACCCATCACATCATTTGTTTATCCAGCTATGTGCTGCACAGTTTGTCCAGAGGGATCCTGGGAGAGGCAGTATAAAAAGCTTTACTGAAATCCAGAAAGATTACATCAGCTAACTTCCCTTGATCAGCTGGATGGGCTACCCTGTCATAAAAGGAAATTAGGTTTGAGAAGCAGGACTTTGCCCTCATGAAGCCATGCTGGCTGTGATTATGTTTTTCAATACTTCTCAGAATAATCTCTATAATTCTTCCAGGCAGTGAAGTGAGATTGACAGGCCTGTAGTTTCCAGGGTCATCCTTCTTGCCCTTACTGAAAATTGAGACAGTGTTAGCCAGCATTCAGTCAACTCCATGTTCCCAAGACCATTTCCCAATGATAAAAAAAAATAATTGAAAGAGTCCTCACAAAGACATCGGCCACTTCTCTGATGTTCTTGGATGAATCCCATCAAGTCCCATAAATTTGTAGGGATCCAGTTGGAGCAGGAGATCCTGCACAAGTTCAGGGTTGTTTCACAGCCCGGGACACTGGGACCCTCTTAGCCCATTATCAATGTTAAAGATGGAGGCAAAGAAAGCATTTAACTTTTCTGTCTTATTTGTGTCCCTTGTTTGTGTCCTTGTTTGTGAGGTACCCATCCTCATTCTGTAATGGGCTGTTATTTTTGGACTGCTCTTTGAGACTGACACATTTAAAAACCTCTTTTTGTTGTCCTCCACATTTTTGGCGAGCTTCAACTCCAGTTGCACTCTGGCCAAACAAATTTTCTCCATCCAGTGGCAGCAACATCTCTGTATTCTTTCCATGTCCACCTGAATTTGCTTCCACTGTCCTTACACGTACTTTTTTTGCCTTAGCCCTGCTCAGCCAAACCAGCCTTCTGCCTTCCAACATTCTGAAATTGCCAAAAGGAGTAGGAATGTGAAGAATCTTTTTTTTGGAGGCTGTTACAACAGTTGCTAGTAGTCCAAAATACTGCATCTGTCTTGATAGTCATGTCAGCAAACATGTCAGAAGCCTCAATATACGTTTTCTCCTCAACCAAGTTCGTAATGTGGAAAACTTCACTGATGGTGAAGTAATCACCGACTGTCATTTTATGGTAACAGTATGTGATTTAGATTGAATTTGTAGCCATAGTGCACTTTATGAAATGAACTTCTTGTGACTGTGGTTACTACACAAGAATATCTGTTTTGTATTCCCTGTCAGGTGTAATAAGGTGCCATGGCTCTTTCAGTGGCGATACTTTAACATTGCATGAGGTTTCATACACTGTAATGGATGTGACAGTAATATTCTAAGTTTCCTTAATATGAAAGGGTGGAAAAGTCTGAAGACTGAACATGTTGCTAAATGTTTTGCAGGTTGGACAATCTGCTCAACATAGCTTATGGAGTAAAGAGGTAATAAAGGATTAGTTGGTTCATAACAACCAAATTATTTTGAAGTATTTTGCAAACTCTTACTTTTCAGTAAGACTTACGATGGATTTTTTTGCATGTTGAGACTTCAGCTGAGATAGTTGTTCATTTTGATGCATTTTGCATGAAATAGACAAGCCTTTTGTAGCAGTTCCATTGAACTCCTGTTTCAAATGAGTCGCTAATCCTCACTGGTTTTATAGCATGCTTTCCTTTTGATTTTCTGTTACATCATTTCAGACATAGCACTGTTTTCCCTACTTGTGTATAATTTTTTACATAGTATTTGTGCAGTTAGGGGGCAAAAAATATTTTTGATCTTACCTTTCTAGTCTGAGTAACATGTTCATTCTGTGAAAAGTTCTGTATCATTATCCTCTTTAATTTTGACTTTTTTTTTTGCTGGGGTTTTGTGTGAGCAGCTATATTATGATTCTGTTTTGCTTTCCCTCCTTCTTTAGTAGGTTTCCTGCAATGACCATTGATGGAATGACCAGTTTGGCCGGAATCAATATCCCTGGACATGCAGGAACTGGGTGGTGCATTTTTGTGTACAACTTGGCCCCCGATGCTGATGAGAGTATCCTCTGGCAAATGTTTGGACCCTTCGGAGCAGTGACCAATGTGAAAGTCATCCGTGACTTTAACACCAACAAGTGCAAAGGTTTTGGGTTTGTGACGATGACAAACTACGACGAGGCAGCTATGGCAATAGCCAGCCTGAACGGATACCGCCTGGGTGACAGAGTACTGCAGGTCTCCTTCAAAACAAACAAAACGCACAAAGCCTAACAAGTTATTCTCAGTGCATTAATACATGAAAACTATACAACAAAGGCAGTTTACAAAGAAGCTTTATGCATTAGTAAATGCCTTTGTTGTATGCCAGTGTGGAAATGGGGATAAAATGACTACTTAGCATCCTAAGAATATGTGAGATTTTTTTATTGCTAATATTTGAATTAGAACTTCTTATCTATCTTTTGTGTTTGAGTATTGACAAGAGGTACAGGGTTTTTACCTGTCACAATGCGTATTCTATTGCCTTCTTTGAAGAAGGTGGACCTTTTAAAATGTTTCAGCTAAGGGAAGAAGTTTTTTTTTCTTTATACATGACTGCCTTTAGCCTATGAGTAAATATGAGGCTTTATGTAATACTGTAATTTTCCTTTTGTCATTTCTTGATTTGCTTCGTGTTTAATTTACATTGTAATACGTTATTGTTTTGTTGTTCAAGAAAAGTATCTGAAGTTTACATTTTATTTATAAAGTTATAAGCAGTATTTATTTCATCATCTTCATTTGGGTTGGGGAATGGGAACACATTATAAAAGCTTATTGTAAGAATACTGGAGAACTTTTCGTAAAGCAGTACCTTGCCAAAGAGATAAGAGCCTCTTTGATGTGGGTTTAAAAAAGCATCTATTTTTATAAAAAAAAATAAAAAATTTGGAGAAACTTTTTACTGGTCCTGGAACAAATATTTTGACTTGAATACTTTGAGAAATCTCTTCGTATGACACCTAGTGAGCTTTTAAAACTTACCAGGAAATTTGCAATTGTTGGGAAAAAATTTAGAAAGATTTATGATGTAGAACTACTTTTAAGACCTTTGTATTAAGAAGTCAAGTCAATGGGATGCACTGTTGGTTTCATTTTTTGTAATCATCAGTGGAGTCATTGATCATCCTGGTTATTAAGTGATAGGTGGCTCACTTTAATTTGTGATTTTGAAGCAAATGAAAATTTAAAAAAAGAATATAAGAGCAAGCAGAAAACTTAAAACACTGAGATATGGGGGAAAATAAAAATCTGTTCTTCCTAAAGAATTCCCTTCAGATAGAGCTCATGGTGTTTAGTGATGTACTTGCTATTGTTTGAAGAGTTGTTTTGTCTTAAGAAAAGACATTGAGCATGGTTTGTGCAGTAGCAAATCAGCAGCAGTGGCCTGAGTTGGATATGTTTAGGAGGTATTTTGGAAGTTATGTTTAAGGCTAACACCTGAGCTTTGTGTAATGTAAATAAGACCTTAAGTTATGAACCTTTCAGGTAATTTTGATTATGGTTTTTTTTTAAAGTTACATGCCAAGTGATGTTCAATTTTGAATGTTTTTGTATAAGTTTTTTCTTTGTAAATGGCATTAACATTGTTACTTGAGGTCTGCTTATTTTTCTTTCTTTCTTTCTTTTTTTTGTCCTGAGGACTTGAATTTACAGTGCATCAGATCTGTTGCTATTTTTGTCTGTAGATAGTCTAGCTTCAGCTGTTTATGGTGATGCAACATTTTTGTTTATAAATATGTTTGTGGTAAAAAAACAAGTATAAACATATGTTTTGAGCAAATTTCCTTACATTTTTCATATAAAAACCATAAATACCTGTATGCTATTGAAGTTTAACTTTGTATGATGCTTAAATCACTATTTGGGGAAATAAAAAAAGTCTTTACCATGTATGGAAGAAATTTAAGGAAAACAAATACAGAATATTTTCTGATTAGCATCTAGCTTATAATTAAATTTAAAAAAAAAAAAAAGCTGAGGGTTTGATGCCTTCACCAGGATGCACTGACAACTGTGTAGTTACGTCCTGCTTTTTGTATAAACTGAGATGCTCATACGCTTCCCCTTAGAAAAAGCAATGTTCTATGCATAACATAGTTGTACACTATCTTTGCAGTTGTTTTTGGTTCTTATTCTTTTAAATTGTAGTTATAAAATTTTCAGTATAGTACAGTACATATACTGTGAAGCGCGTGCTAAAGTGAATAAGCAAGTTTTCATGCTGACCCACTCAATGCTATTCAAAAATCAATTGGCTTCCTGAGTACTTCATTCTTAGATGCATTTAGATTGTTAAAGCTAATCCTCTGCATTAAAAGTTGTATATAGTATAGAAATCACAAACTTTCCAATGTGGGAGAAATAGTAGCTACATGCTTCTTTCCTATACTCCTGTAGCAACTAGCAGCATTGATGAGAAGGCATGTAAATTGGGCTTCACTTTACAGTGTTTATCAGAGCACTTAGTAAAATATAAGGCTGGTATTTATTTGAAGTTGTATAGTATGACTTAATTCACATTTGTTGGAATAGAGAATATATTCTGTTGGATATTTAAGAGGTTGTACATGTTTTCTTTTGTGTTTGGATTCTTTGTACTTTTTCATGTTCAGTACATCAATAAACAAAGTTGAAGGGAAAACAGTCTCATAAGCTGATCTTTCACCATATTTTCCACTACTTTAATGAGTAATCAATCTCAGTAAAAGGTTTGTGCAAAGCTCTTGAGTTACTTCTAATTTAGGTTAGGATCCTAGTTACCAACAAGGAGGTAAGACAGTGGTTCTGTTATCTTAGATTTAGTGTTGAATCTTTTCACTTTGGTTTTAAATTAACCATTCAGTACTTAGCCTGATACAATAAATGCATTCAGTAAAAATTAATTTGCTATCTGTCTAGCAGGCTGCTATGCAGTGTAACTAAGTGGATGCCTTAGTGTGTTTTCCAAGAGATGAGATAGAAAGATTAAGAAGTATCAGGGTCTCACTCCAAGGTGGAGATAGACCAGTTGAGCTGTACTCTGGCCTTCCTGAGACAGGAGCAGAGACCAGAAAGAAGTCATTTCCAGTTTGTTGTGTAACCTCTCCCCTGCCAGGCTGAAGAGAGTAGATCCAAAAGGAAGGAGTGAATAGAGGCAAGTCTTTGCTTGGCATAACAGGCAAAGGCCCTTCTTGTCCACGTCACCCTCTGTGCAATAGGTGTGAGGCTCCAGATGTGGTAGGAAGATCAGTGGATGATGAGGACAAAGGTCCTTCTCCAGCAGAGAAGTTTGCCTCCCTGGGGTGTGAGTTGTAGGCATCACCAGGAAACCTTCCTGGCCTGGTTCAGCCATCAGACTTGTTGCTGCTCCTTCACATGTGTGGTGATCAAGCCTCAATGCATAGCCCAAAGGCTATCAAAAGAGACTTTGAGGCCCTGGGATGGTTGGAGAGGCAATCAAGGGCACAGGTTATTTCTTCCTCTACTTTTGTAGGTGCAGGTAGTGACGTTGAAAAAAACAGATGGACCCAGTCTTAATACTTGGCTGCTGGCACACTGCCGTAATTTTGGTTTCTTTCATGTGATGGGTTGGCCTCTATGGTCCTGGACATGATGAATTTGGATGGGATTTCCCTCTCTAAAAGGGGAAAGAGGGTCTTTGTCAAGAGCTAATGGAGCTTATTGATAGGGCATTAAACTTGATGTGATGGGGAAAGGGGATATAATCAGATCTAATGCTGGTAAGGTGTGCTCTTCCAGTCAGCAAGAGGTGCCTAAAGCCTGGAGAGGGTAAGCAGATCAGCAGGAGAGCACCTAAATTAAAATATCAAGAAATTCCAGATAATCCAGCCAGAAACCTTCATAGGGGCCAACTCAAATGCCTCTATGCTAATATACAAACAGCAGGGGAAATAAACAGGAGGAATTAGAGATGTGTGTAGGCCTGCAGGACTACAGTCACTGGCATCATGGAAATGCGGGTTGACTCCTGTGCCTCAAATAGAAAGTTATGGGCACCTTCGGAAGGTCAGGTAAGGGAGATGGGGAGGCAGGGTTGCCCTTTGTGTCAATGTGTATCTGGAGTTCTGCTGCAGCCTCACCTGATGCGGGATGAGGAGCTGACTGAGGGTTAATGGGTCAGGATTAAAGGCAGGCAAGGGACAGGAGCTTTAATAGTGGGGGTCTGCTGCTAATTGTCTGACCAGGAAGACCGAGCAGCTGAGGCCCTTCACAGAAAGACAGGAATGGCCTTGCATTCACAAACCCAGATTCTCATGGGAGACTTCAACAACACAAGTGTCTGTTGAAAGGACAGTCCAGAGAGGCATTAAACCTCTTGCATTAGGAGCTTCCTGCACTTCTTTGGTGGTAATTTCCCTCTGCAGGTTGGATAGATGAGCCAAGGAGGAGAGGTGCTATGGCGGATTTTTGTTGTGACAGGGAGGGGCTAGTGAGGAATGTGAAGCTCAGGGACATTCTGGGCTACAGTGACTGTGAAATGGTGGAGTTTGAGATCCTTAGGGGACAGCAAGCTCACTACCCTGGGATTTAGGAGAGCTGACTTCAGCCTCTTCTTGGCAGATAACCTTATAGAGCCCTGGAGGGCAGGGGTCCCCAGGACAGCTGGATGATGTTTGAAGGCCTGTCTCCTTGCAAGGGAAATTAGGCAGGGATGCAAGGGGCCTGTACATAGGAACAAGATACTCCTGGACGTACTTGAAACACAGGTAGCTTACAGATGGTGGAAGCAAGGAAAGGGAGCTTTGGAGTTGTGTTAAAATCAGCTGCTATTGCTGTTCCATCGTTGTTGGCTCAGCCAAATGGCAGTTTAATCAACTCTAGAAATTGGCTCTGCTCACCTCGATCCCCAGCTCTACCTCAGGATGTCCCTGCACTAGGGCTGTTTTCCCTGGCAAGTGACAGTTAGCCATCCTCAGATTCCAACCCTAGTCTTTCTATGATTTTATGAAGTATGGGGAGAGAGGAGGATTTATTCAATATCATTACATCCATTTGTTGTTTAATTACTGCATTAGTAATTCTAGGCTCCAGATGTAGTTTGCTGGGGATTTTTTCCCTTCCCAGTACTTCAAATACATCTTTAAAAGCTAGTCAATCCAACCTTCTTCTCCCCTTTTGATGTAATAACGTTATCTTAATTCATTTGCTTCACTCAGCTGAATGAGAGGGAACTGCCACCAGTCAGAACACAATTCCAAAAGTGGCTTGTGCAGTATAGCTTTTGTTTCTTCCACATTTTTCATCTCTACTGTGAGATTTTTGATACAAAACTGTGGCATGTGTTGAGATCACACTACAGTGGAGTTGAGATTACATTGATGGTGGGGTCTGTGAACAACACACATAGAGAATAGCACCTCAAGACGTCAGTCATAGTTGATAAACTGACTACTTAGGTAAATAATTGTGTGATTGGATGGCTGGTGTAATGAAAGGATGCAAGACACTGTACTTGGCAGCAAATGGCAGCTATACATGGAGTTAGTATTCCAGCAGGAACATATGTATGTTTAGCTTTCACAGAAGGATAGCTTTTAGTTCTCAACTTAGACCACTTTGAGTACAGTGTAGTTGAAGTATTTTGCTGTATGAAAATGAGGACAAAATAAGTTTATGTAAATATCTTCCGTTTAAAATCAAAACTTTAGCTGCAGAGAAGGCAGCAGTCAAGAAGCAACACTAAAAATACAGAGCAACTGTCAGTGCTGAAAAACACAAACTTGATTGTATGTAGCTGGTCATCTTATACATAGATAGTACTTTTCTTACTGTAGTAAAGTTTTATAAAGCTATAGAAAAAATTGTGAAGCTGCCTCATGCCATTTGTGGACGACTAGTTCCTTTTGTACGCAAATAGTAAGGGTTCCAGGAACATCTCTAAATACCTAGGAGAACTGGAGCGTTAGCTGGGGCACTTGTGGAAGGGCTTCGTTACTGCAAAACATGCTCAAGGTTTGTGTGGCCTCTTCTGCAAAACACACATGCAGCAAGATTGGTTGTGACAGGTGATTTTCTCATCTGCATCTAGAAAAGCCTTCTTTTGGCAAGAGAGTGTTTTCCCAGCATGAAAGAAAAATACGTATTTTTAAAGTGGTTGGCTGGCCACTAGGGCTGTATGCAGAGTGCATTCTTTGTTTTCTGTAACACCCAGAGGTCATCAAGTGGCAAGAAGTCTGGGATAATCTTACCAGTACTGCTGAGAAGGCCTGAGTCATGCTGAAAACCCTTTGTATCATCACTACATGAAGGTGTCTAAATGTATAGAAGTGGTGACTTCAGTTAAGCCTTAAAAAGCAGCAACTAATTAGGACATATTAGCAAAAGAGTTGTAGATGTATTTATGACTGGATATAGTGTCCCTGTCTTTTTTCTTTAACAGTCTGAGAAATGAATACAATTTGAGGTATGCTCCATCATGGACAAAGTAATAGCCTGGGACTGCCAATTTCAACCACATCAACATTGCTGATCCAGCTGTGCTTGCACACATGTTTTAACATGGGGCTTTGTTTGCTCAGTTGCTCAACATTTCAGTGTGTACATCTCATAATGAAGTGCAGCTTTTTTCACTGACACTTTTCTAATTAAACTTTACTGCAGAGGCACCTTCTGCTAAGCTACTGTTGTGGTTTGGCTGATGGTTTGGGCCAGCAGATGTGCTAGCACACCAGTGGTCATCTGGGCCAAATAGCTTAAAGCTGGTGGGGAGAGATTGGATCTTTTGATGGTGTGAGGTAGCACACTGTGGTAGTCTTGAAAAGGCTGATGTTGGGGTGAAGAGCAGTTCTAATCTGAAAAGTTTTTAATTGTTGCCCATGGTTTCAATAACTATGGCAGAAATTGAGGAAGCAATGCAAACTTTCAGGTATTTTCAAAACAATATGGGCAACTTCATTGGATTAAGAGGTTTTCTAATTTCATGCCATGAAGTTAGAGGGATTACTGTCTCATCTTGTAATTACTCTTTTTCAACCAGACATAAATGGGAACAAGGAAAACTATATTTTTTAGTATTTATAAGATCACTCTAAAAACCAAATATTACTGCAGAGAGTTAGTAAAACTTGATATTTTATGTATTGTATTATGTGATTCCTGTACATAAGTAAGTTTAGATCAATATGACATTTTTAGTGACCTTATAATACTCTTAAGTCAGAGTGCTGGCAGAGTATTGATTATAAACACTGCATACTTTACAAAAACATGAGAGCTGAACTTTCTTTTGAAGCAATTCTTACTAAATTATTCTCTTATATGCAGTAGGGCACTTCATTAGTACAGCACTGATATTTCTATTGCTTTGAGTGCAAAGGTGTTCTTAGTTTCAAGTGTTTACTTGAATCTTAACAGCTTCTACAACTGTTAAAAGCTTCTTCTATTAAAAGTCCTGATAAAAGAGTGCTATTTTCCAGCACCTATGAAAAACAATATTCTCTAATAAAAATTAAATATCCCTGAAAGGTGATCCACCACTTCTTGGTATCTACCTGTCTCAAAAGTTTGGTATTAGCTTTCAGAAATACAAGGTAGTCTGTAACAGCCTGTAATATCAAGAGGAAAGTGAAGATAGGTGAAAGTGAAACACTTCTACTGCTTATCAGTGCTTTCTGCCATCATTCAAAATACATGCTAAAGAGTGGCAAATTTATTTTTTCTGTCCTTTAGTATTGGTGCTGTATCTGATGGATCCAAAACTGTTCAGCTGTAACCTTCACTGCAAGCTGTTTGCCTTCCCTGTTCAACAGTTTGTGTTTTCTGAGGAGTTAAGACTCCAGAGACTTTCTGGCTGAATTACTCTTTTCTTGAAGTGTTGTGTTGCATATTCATTGTGCATAGATACATTATCCAGTTTTATTACCACTAACTCAGATAGGTTATAATTCTGAATTTTGAATGCAAATGCAATGCTTGCAGTAAGGGATGGCTGTTGATGATGGGTGCTTTTTTTTTTTGTTTTTTAATAATAGAAAATGTATTTAGTAAAGTGAATTTAGGCTTCCTCAGATTCCTGTTTCTTGTGCTTACTCTCAACAGTCACACTTGACTGTCCCCCATCCCAGTACTCTGATTTGTTACTTAACCAGCCCTGGTGCATTGCACATCTAAGCCATGAAAATAGATTTATGCATGCAACGTAGGAAAAGGACCGTAGCCATCTCTGTGTTTTACAGACTTCAGAGGGGACCAGAAGGTAAAATTAGTCTTTAGTTAGTTCCATTAGATTGCCTGTCCAGGAGTTAACAAAACTGATACACAGCTGATTAACAACTTACTTTCAAGTGTGCTCATTCCAGAATGACCCTGGTTACTTTCCATATTGAAAACATTCTTGTACATTCTAAATAGCTTAATAAGTTTTGCCTTAAACATGAAGTTGATTCCTTAGGATCTTATGTGGCCATCCCTCAGAGCACCCAGGGGAAAGAGAGGAGGAAATCCCAGGAGTGTCAAGTCTGGACCAAAAGAGCTGTCAAAGTTGTTGAAAATTCAGGTTTGGTCTGAAGTTTGTCTGAAGACTTCTCATTTCAAAGACTACCCTCTTTGGTCCTTGGGCTTGTTAGGAGTTAATAAAAACAGGTGTTTAATTTCCTGCTACCAAAATAGCTTATCCAGAAAAACAGTAACAAAGCTAAAATATATGAAACCTCTAGAAACAAAGGCAGCAGAAGCCTGTAAAAGAACTTTCAAATTGTGATAAATTTTAGCATATCTGTTAGCTAATAATGTGCTTCTCTGCAACTTGCACAAACATGGAAAGAAAAAAAAAAGTAAACTTTTAGAAATGAACTTCAAATAAAATTTTAATGAAATAAATTTAAAATGAAGTATGATTGGCTGAATTGCCACAATGAATACAGTGAAGTTTGTAAATTTCTTGAGAACTTCTTGGTAAATCTTTGAGAATACTCAAAGAGAGCCTCTGCTCTAAGCTTCTATTCAAAATAAAATTCTGTAGATATAATCTAGAAAAGGAAATGAAAACTTTAAAGAAATTCATGATCAAATGTCTTCCCTCATGATGGAATTTGAAGTAATTATTAAATGTATCAAAATACCTTACTTTATACTCAGTTCCACACTGATATTTGATATTTGTTACCTTAGCAGTGACTCTAGATGAGGATTTCTATAGTGTTATGAAGGAAGCTGCCCAGGTCAGGAACTTAAAGGGAAACTCAGTTTTCTAGGAAAGTGGGGAAAAAAAAAAAACTTTGAAGATGCTGCTGCAAGGTCTTTATTTTGCCTCTTCTCTCAAAACTAGCAGATACTTCCTTCCAGTGATGATCAATTTTGTTAAATATGCCACCTGGGAATGTTTGTGCTTTAACTTCAGTGCTGAAGCTGCAATCATCTTATAGGATGGTCTCGTTCTTAATCTTTTGCTTTTATAAACTGTAAACTGTAAATTTTACTTGAACTGTAAACAAGCCTTACAATGTCTAATTCAGGGCCTATGTGGTGTATGATTTCAGGGAGTCTTGTCAAGGCATAATGAGATCATGTTTGCTGCTACTTGGCATAATTTTCTCTGTAGATGGTTCCTAAATGTGAAAGTTCCTTCAATAGTATGGCAGCATTGGGACAGATGTCACAAATATTCCTTCTCAGATTTTGATTTTTAGCTTTTTTTTAATACCCTGTTTAGAAAACAGCCCTCTAATCTGATCAGTCTACCCTCTGTCAAGTATTCCTTCATCAGAAGGGGCTTTGAAGAGTTAAAGGGTAAACTTGCAAAATCAAACTTATTTGTCAGGATCTGGAAGTAGTCACAGTAACAAGTACCAGCAGATTTTTGGACTGGAAGCTCATTTGTGTGGGTTTGGGCAAAGCAGTCTTCTCCAAGTATTAACACACTGGGAGACACAAGTGTCAGGCTCTGGGAGAGACATGTTCCTAATGTATTCTGGCTTCACTTGGTCACTAAGACACATGGGAAAGAACTGATTCTTTGGATTCAGAACATGGCTTTGAACTTCTTTAGAGTTTCTCCAAGAATTCATGCACAATGCAGTGGAAGTCACCGAAGTGACAGTAAAAAATAGGATTGAGTGAGCAGGTACTTGAATATGGGAGCGTATTTAACCAGGAGAGATGCACTTCAGCTTCCTAAACAGCTCAGCCTGGCTGTGGAGGAAGGGAGACAGAGACTGTTGGAGGCATTTAGTGTGAATCTTCCATCACACATGCTGATGGGCTCTTCTTGACCTAAATGGACCTACTTGCACACCAGAGCTTTGGGAACATAGCTATGTTTTTGTTCATGTTGGTACTGGTCTTTGGATATTTGCAAAACTTACAGATTCTGAATTGTTATTTCTAAATCTAGGCAGCTGATCACCAGATGGGCTCTATCAGCCCTCTTAAAAATCAGTGTTTCCTAGGAAATCAAACAAAGTGAACTTGGGAAAGATTTTTTTTCTCATCTCTCAGCTCCCTATGTATTGTCACTTTCAGCTCTGGCCTGATATTTTGTGCATAATGCTTTATGAAAAGAGCATGCCTCATGTTGAAGTATATTAATATGTGTATATCAATTTGGCCAGTGTAATGTTTTCAGACTCTGAAGAAAGATGAATGGAGCAGAATGATGTGATAGTGTCATTTCACCTTAAACACTGGTATGTTTTTCTCACCTTTTGGCTACTAGCATGAGCTTGCACGCTAAGTGTGCTTCACCAGGGCAGTGCTCTTTCTTACTGTGCAGCTTGAAATGCAGCATTCAGGTCAAACAAATGTGTGGTTAACTTCTTTCTACCCAAAATTACAGTAGTGCCCTCTTGCTGCTTACTGATGCAATCAGAAGACCGTAAGTTCAAGCTAGGAAAGAAATCCTATGCTCTGGTACTACTGCAGCTTCTGCAGATAAGCAGAACAAAAACAGAATCCCCCAAACAACAGGGAAATATTATAGGGGCTAAAATTTAGGATAGAATGAGATTTTTCCTTGATGTGGAAATCCTGTTTTTTCTCCCTTTACTTTAGACTGCACATACTTTTTCTATTGCTGCAAGATGTGTGGATGTAGTTGACAAGATGCTTCTGTTTTAAGTGCTGATAGGGACAAGACCCAAAGAAAGAAGATCCAACCATTCTATTGACTGAGGAGGGTGGAAAGACACTTAAACAATTGAAAGCTCATCTGGATTTCCTGCCAGAGAGGCCTTTGCAGGTAAGAAGAGATTGCATTGTTCACAACTTCAATGTAATCTCTTTAATTCTGTGCATTTAAGCACAATCTTTTCTCTACTGCAGAGTTAAAAGAAGAATATGGAAGGAGTCTAGCACCAAAACCACAAGTTGTTTTAAATATGAAACATCAAGTCATAGACTCATAAAGACTGAAAAAGACCTCCAAGATCATCAAGTCTAACCCTTGACTGAACACCAGGTTAAACTGTGGCACTGAGTGCCGTGTCCAGCTGTTCCTTGAGTAAGTGCAGAGATGGTGACTCCACCACCTCACTGGGCAAACTATTTCCATGCTTGACAACCATTCAGTGTGGAAGTTCTAGCTGATATCCAGCCTGAATCTTGCCTGTTGCATCTTGAGGCTGTTAGTCTTCTCCTGTCACTGACTGCCTGGGAGAAGAGACCGACCCCCATCTAGCTACAACCCCTGAGACTCCTTTTCTACAAGCTATAAAAATACAGTTCCCTTAGCCACTTCACATATAGCTTGTGCTCCAGACCCTTCCCCAGCTCCCTTGCCCTGCTCTGGACGTGTTCCAGCAACTCAATGTCCTTCTTCTAGTGAGGGGTCCAGAACTGGATGCAGCACTTGAGCTGTGGCCTCACCAGTGACAAGTACAGAGGGACAGTCACTGCCCTGCTCCTGCTGGCCACACTGTTGCTAAAACAGGCCAAGATGTCATTGGCCTCCTTGGCCACCTGAGCACACAGCTGCCTCATTTCAAGCACTGTTGACCATCAACCCCCAGTCCTTTGCTGCTGGGAAGCTTTCCAGCATGCTCTTCCCCAGCCTGTAGCACTGCATGTGGATGAAGTGCAGGACCCAGCACTTCACCCTACTGAACCTCAAACTCTTGGCTATTATTGTTGGTCCAGATCCCCCTGCAGTGCCTTCCTACAGCCCAGCAGATCAACACTCCCACCCAAGTTACTGTAATCTCCAAACTGATGGCAGGTACACTCATTCCTAGGTCCAGATCATCAGTGAAAATGTTAAATTGGACTGGCCCCAGCGCTGATGCCTGGGGAACATCTCTAGTGACCAGCCCTACTGCATGCAGCACTGTTCACCACCACTCTCTGGGCCCAGCTGGTGCCCCTGTTCAAACCATGGAGAATGTAATGGGAAACTTTGTCAAAGGTTTTACTGAAGTCCAGGTAGACACCATCCACAGCCTTTCCCTTATCCACCAAGCAAGTCACGTGGCCTCACTATAGGAGGTCAGCTTAGTCAAGCAGGATCTGCCTTTCCTGAGCCCATGCTGTCTGTGCCTGATCCCTTGGTTGTTCTGCATGTGACAAATGATGACTCTCAAGACAATTTTTTCCACAATCTTTCCATTCACAGAGGTCAGACTAACAGGTCTGTAGTTCTCTGTATCCTCCTTTCAGCCCTTCTTGTGGATGGCCATCACATTGGTTAACCTCTAGTCCTGGTAATAGTTAGCCAAAACTGAGGATAAATGAAGGGGAGTGGCTTTGGGATCTCCTCCACCAAATCCCTCTGTATCCTCAGGTAAATGCCATCCAGTCCCACAGACTTGTGTGTCTAAGTCACTAACTACTTCGTCCTGGATTTCAGGGGATCCATTCTGCTCTCCATTCCTGTCTGTCAANCTGGGAAGCTTTCCAGCATGCTCTTCCCCAGCCTGTAGCACTGCATGTGGATGAAGTGCAGGACCCAGCACTTCACCCTACTGAACCTCAAACTCTTGGCTATTATTGTTGGTCCAGATCCCCCTGCAGTGCCTTCCTACAGCCCAGCAGATCAACACTCCCACCCAAGTTACTGTAATCTCCAAACTGATGGCAGGTACACTCATTCCTAGGTCCAGATCATCAGTGAAAATGTTAAATTGGACTGGCCCCAGCGCTGATGCCTGGGGAACATCTCTAGTGACCAGCCCTACTGCATGCAGCACTGTTCACCACCACTCTCTGGGCCCAGCTGGTGCCCCTGTTCAAACCATGGAGAATGTAATGGGAAACTTTGTCAAAGGTTTTACTGAAGTCCAGGTAGACACCATCCACAGCCTTTCCCTTATCCACCAAGCAAGTCACGTGGCCTCACTATAGGAGGTCAGCTTAGTCAAGCAGGATCTGCCTTTCCTGAGCCCATGCTGTCTGTGCCTGATCCCTTGGTTGTTCTGCATGTGACAAATGATGACTCTCAAGACAATTTTTTCCACAATCTTTCCATTCACAGAGGTCAGACTAACAGGTCTGTAGTTCTCTGTATCCTCCTTTCAGCCCTTCTTGTGGATGGCCATCACATTGGTTAACCTCTAGTCCTGGTAATAGTTAGCCAAAACTGAGGATAAATGAAGGGGAGTGGCTTTGGGATCTCCTCCACCAAATCCCTCTGTATCCTCAGGTAAATGCCATCCAGTCCCACAGACTTGTGTGTCTAAGTCACTAACTACTTCGTCCTGGATTTCAGGGGATCCATTCTGCTCTCCATTCCTGTCTGTCAACTCTTGGTCTGGTTGCTCTGAGGATAAGTGTTTGCGCTGTTAGAGACTGAGACAAAGAAGGCATTAAGTACCTCATTATCCTCATCCTTGATGACAATATTCTGCCATGTGTCCAATAGAGGGTGGAGATTTTTGATCGTTTTTTAGTTGTTAATGTATTTGTAAAAATGTGTTTTATTATCTTTCACAGCAGTGGCCAGATTGAGTTCTAGTTGAGCTTTTGCCTTTTTAATTTTCTCTCCACATGATTTAATAATACCCTTGTACTCTTCCTGAGCTGCCTGTCCCTTCTTCCAAAGTTCATAAACTCTTTTCCCCCCTAAGTTCCAGCAAAGGCTTCTTGTTCAACTGTTCTTGTTCAACTCTGGCTTGTCTTTCAGCACATAGGGATGGCCCACATCTGCAACTTCAAAATTTCCTTCTTAGAGTATGTCCATCCTTCCTGGACCCAAAGGCCATCTCTGGAAGTCCAAGGTAGGGGTTTTGTTGACCCTCCCTTCCTTACTTCACAAAGACTTGAAAGCTGTATCATTTCATAGTCGGTGTGCCCAAGACATCCCCTGACTGCCAAATCTCCCACCAGCCCTTCTCTGTTTGTAAACAGCAGGTCTAGTGTGTCCCTTGTAGGCTCAGTCCAGCTGTGTCAGGAAGGTTATGTTCCACACACTCCAGGAATCTCCTAGACTGCCTCCTCTCCACTGTGTTGAGTTTCCAGCAGCCATCCCACAAGTTAAGGTCTCCCACAAGAACAAGGGCAACATGAGACACCAGCCACCTTTTTATAGCATACTTCATCTGCCCCTTTATCCTGTCTGGGTGGTCTGTAACAGACTCCCCCTGGAATGTCTGCATTCTTGTTCTTTCCCCCGCCCTTACCCGCAGGCACCCAAACCTCGTCATCGCTGTCCTTGAACTCTGTACAGTTGAAACCTTCCCTAATAAAGGAGGGTTTCAGAGCCACCCCATCACCAGGCCCCAGGAAGGCAACAGCCTCCCCTGTGAGATGGGTCCAGTCAGCATAGAGTGCCTTCATTTCCCTTTGGAAGGGAGTCACCTACTGCAATTACTCTTTCTTTCTTAATACCTGTAAGTTGGGATGTGCCCAGTGACAGATTTACTCTGGGCAAACCCCAGATATATCATCATCTCCGCTATCATTTGCCTGACCCTGGAGTTGCAGAGCCTCATATCTTTTCTATAAGGGCAACTAGGAAGGCCAGGGAGGCAGGGAGGGGATTCTTCTGCCTCCCCAAAAAGGGATCTGTTTCGATTGCCCCCATCTTTCAAGTACCCTTCTTTTGCCTGATGGCAAGAGGGTTGGGGCTGCTTTGACTCTTGCCTAGCCTCCATCTGCTGCATTTCCCTCAGGGATTAAAGGATGTGACTCCACTAGTCTATTTCACACAATCCTCATACTCCTCAGCTTCTCCACTTGCTCTTTAATGTCTGATACTGATACTTCTGCATGTTAACCAGAGGCAGAGATCCGTCATGAGGTAGGAAAATCCATCATGTTATGTGTGATCAGCACTTACGTAAGCATGGCATTTTTCATACCACTCTTCCCCCATGGTGTGGTTCTGGCATGTGTGCTCTTCTAAATAACATAGTGAATTTTTAACAGGAACAGGTTCCAAACAATCAAATTATTCACAGCTATAGCAGATCCCTGAAAGCACACATGAGGAAATCATACACTGTTGTACAGTGCTAAAGATACAGGAGTAGCTACATGGGAAAGGTGAAACAGGGATCTTGGTCTTGGCATGTGAGAGCTAGGACTTGTGCTGGGTGTCTCCTGTGTCAGGACTGACAAGAAACCATTCACCCCTTGCCCCCACCTTTCGTCAAAGACAAAATAAAGGCAAGAAAAATGCAAGTCCCGAGGTGGTGTGGGACCACCGGCATCTCCGTCTGATCATGCAGAGTTTGCTTGGTCTCTTCAGCAGAAGGAATGGCTGCTTATATGGGGTCAAACTACTGCTGGAGGGTATTGCAAACCCTGGTATAGTTTCTCCCTAGCCAGAGGAGGGCTGCTGCACTTGTGATAGCTCAGTATCTGGGGCAGACCTTGGCAATAAGGCCTAGCCCTGAACGTTAATGGGCAACTACTGCCAGAAATCTGTTACAGGTTTTTTTGGGAAAGTGATGCTTAAATAGATAGTAAATGTTGATATGACTTACTGGGATACTCTTTGTTTGGTTGGCTTTTTAGGAGCCTATGCCCTGTGAAATTTCAGAAATTTGCTGATTTCAAAAGAGAAAAATGGTACTGAGGTAGAGTTGCATTATTTTTCTGGAACTGGAAAATATTCTAATAATGGTAATTTTTTACTGTTTCTTAACCTTTCTTTATGTAGCTATTTATATATTCTCCACTTCAAACTCAGTTTGTAATATTGACATTTTTGAAAGCTGCTGGGTTATTATTTTTCCTGAAAATGAGACACTTAAATGCTTAAAAGGTGCTAGAAATTGTATCTGAAAGATTAAGGTTAAATTTATGATTAATGAAGATACTAACCTCTGTGGTTATCTTGTCTCTTCATGTTTAACATTTTCTCAAAGGTTAATGAAACACAGAAACATTGTGAAATCAAGAAGCTGATTTTTGTGGGGGGGAGAAAAAAAAAGCATGAAAGGTTGTAAGGTTGAACTTGTTTTTAAAGGCCTGTATCTATGAAAATGATTTGTCTCCTTAGACTCTGGATCAAGAGGGGATGCATTTGTTTAACATTAGGTATTTGGTAATACTAAATATTAACTTCCCTTCAGTAAGAATTGTTATCAATTATTATGTTTGGTAGTGGTAAGATTTCCCATTTCCTGTCATAGTCAAAGGAAAAAACATTTTGACGCTGTGTACTGCAGGAAAACAAACTGCTCAAAAACAAAGCACTTTTTTTTTTTAATCTCTGTTATGTAAATTCCACAACTAATAATTTCTTTATTATGCATTGTCACTGTGGAGAGGAAAACCAGACTTCACACTGATTTATGCTGTAGCATTAGAAGGTGAATCTATATGCAGTTTTGTTGGAATTACAAGATCACAGGCAAAGTGAATCTTCCACTTCTATCATGTGGAAACAGTATTTTTGTGTATACTAAGTGTATACTGTCAGTTAGAGTTTGATGGTTAATTCCGTAGTCTGGGAACACTGAAGCAAATATTCTGTGTACAAACAACAGGAGGAAGAATAAAAGAGACAAAGAGGTTAAGAAAGTGAAATCTTTACCCAGGTATATGCAATTCCAAAAAGATTTGTTCTTTGAGATGCACTAAAAAGTGGGCCTATTGCACAAAGCAGGCAAATTCGTAAAAGCAACTAGAGGCCTACGTGTTACTGGAAATGATTCATGTAAACAAAATTTTTTGGGGGAAACTTTGTTCTCAGAAAGCCATGTGCCTCCTTTTCCTGATCAAGACCAAGGAGACCTCCTGGCTTCAAAGTGTGGCACTTATCAGTCATGATAGGTCAGCTAATGTCACATCACTGAACCCAATGGCATCCCATGGATGTGGTCACAAACACAAACAAAGGCTCCAGTTTATGAAGCCCTCATATAAGTGCAGAACAGGAATGATCTCCTGAAATCCTGATGCTTGTGATCACTCCCCTCCAGCAGAAGAGCTGATTCCCACTGTCCTTCATGTGTAGGAATCATGTTTATTAGTATAACCATTCTTTATAGTATGCTTCCTAAACCATGATGGTGGCTGCATCCATTTCATTATCATTGATTCATCTCAAAATGCCACTGTGGGGCACTGGAACAGGCTGCCCAGAGAGGCTGTGGGCTCCCATCACCAGAGGTGTTCAAAGCCAGGACAGATGGGGTTCTTAGTAACCTAGTGGAAGGCTCCCTGCCTGTGGCAGGGAGGTTGGAACTAGATGATCTTCCAACCCAAACCATTCAATGATTCTATGATTAAGTGATGAGTATTTGGTTCAATTTGAGATCAAGCTCTAGTAAATACACAACAGCCTTCCCTCTAAACTGGAGAGAGGTGGATTTGATGAGCGGATGGATAAGAAAGTAGTTGCATCCAGAATACAGTTGTCAATTTCTCAGAGTCCTGATGTATATCATAGTTATATGCTATACTTAGTGGCTTGTGCTGCTGAAACAGGGAGCATCTTTGATAGTTGTATCAGTTTGTGCATTGTGAGGTGCCACTGATTTGAAATGCCTGATCAATGACTGCTAAAGAGCAGATGAGTGCTGAAGAGTCACTAAAGCAGCTGTATTCATCTGGGATAAGGCATACCATGATATGGAAAATGTGCTCAAAACTCACTGAATAGCAATTCCTAAGAAGATAAATTTATGATCATGCTTCAGTAGGAAACAATATAAACTTCAACCATACTTATGGTATACCATAAAATGTTATCATGAAGCGTATACAAGAGTATATACTCTTAGATAGGCCAAAGTTTTTGAATTAGGGAAAATACAAAGCTCTTCTCTATAATGAACTTTGACTGAAAAAAGTAAGTGCAGAGGATGCCCTGAAATTTGTCTAGACTGTTTTTACTGATCTGTAAAAACAGGTAGAGAAACAGCAACTTGGAGAAGAAATTTTATCTTTGAGAAAATTTGAACCAAGAGTACAGACCAGCTGCCTGAAAATGTGTTAATGTTTCTCTGGCAGAGAGCCGTCTTCCTGTAGTGATTGTTTATCCTTTTTTTCTGGTGGTAGTAATTGGCTAGAGCACAGTCACTTGCAGCTGCTGGACACAGAGTTCCAGCAGAGATCATCAAGGCCTTTGTGTGCGTTAGGGTTCTGTTTGGAAACCACTGAGTCTAGAGGGTAGTATACTTCAGAGAGTACTTTTGGCAATTAGTTGTTCTACTAAAAGAAATTAGATAAATTTATGCTTCTAATTTTTAGTTGAGCAGATTTGTGTGTGCGAAAAAAACAATCCAATTTGTGTGTGTGAAAAGAAACCCAGCAAACAGATTGACCTGTATGAATTTCCTAGACTTTATCATCTGAGTATTTGGAGAATGCATAGTTTTGACAAAAAAAAAAAAAAAAAAAAAAACAACCCAAAAAAACCCCCACAAAAAAACCAAACCAAAAACACACCCAAAAAACCCTAAATGTCCATCCTGCCAGATGAACAGCTTTTTTTTCACATCACCTTTTCACTTTTGTGCACAGAAACTGCTTTCTGGAGTGATAGATGTAACTTATTTCTCACCTGAAATGTGACAAACATAAGCATCAGTTGGAAGGTTTTTCCCTGTCTGAAGAGCTGGAAAAGAGGACTAATAGAAAGCCATAGCTGAGTTCTAGCATCCTTACTTCTGCTTTAGTCTGTATTCAGAAAAGAGCCAAACTTTCTTACTGTGCATGGAACTACGCTTTGCAGCAGCTAACTGCAACAAGATACTAGGTAGGAAACTGAGTTTCCTTTGCAGGTTATTCATTCAAATGACACAAAAGTTCTAGCTTGGAGTTCAGTAGGTTACTTCATATTGAGTTATCTCTGCGGAAATATTATATATGTGTGCATCTATGATGACTTCTTTAGCTATTCTGGTTTAGTTTGGCTTCTTTCAAAAGTGACAGAACACCAAAGTCAGTAAGTCTTTGGGGTCTTCAAGTATTTGAAAAGAACTGGTAGCATTGCATCTGTGATTCTTTTCTTACCATGATTTTTACACTGTCTGGGAAAGGAATCTCAGGCCTTCATACTGGCACTAATGGGATTCTGCTGGGCTCCATTTTAAACCCAGCTCTCTTCAACTTCTTCGTAAACTACTTGAACACATGACTTGAAGGGATACTAAGTAGTTTTACTGCTTACACTAAATTGGGAGGAGCTGTCAACTCCCTGGAAGACAGGGAGGCCCTGAGGCCCTGTAGAGAAACCTCCACAAATCACAGGTCTGGGCAATCACCAAGCCTATGAGGTTTTAAAAAGGGCAAGTGTCAGATTCTGTGATGGGGCAACCCTGGATGTTCAGACAGAGCAGGGAATGAGAGGCTGGAGAGCAGCACCACAGGAAGGGACGTGGAGGTCCTGGTCAGTGGCAGGTTGAACATGAGCCAGCAGTGCCTTGGCAGCCAGGAGGGCCACCTGTGTCCTGGGGGACATCAGGCACAGCATCACAGCCAGGCAAGGAAGGGGATTGTCCTCCTCTGCTCTGCACTGGGGCAGCCTCACCTCCAGTGCTGGGGGCAGTTTTGGGTGCCACAGTATAAGAAAGATATAAAGAAGTCATTAAAGAGTGTCCAAAGGAGAGCCATGAGGTTGGTGAAGGGCCTTGAGGTGAAGCTGCGTGAGGAGTGGCTGAGGTCACTTGGTCTGTTCAGCCTGGAGAAGAGGAAAGTGAGGGCAGACCTCGCTGCAGTCTACAATTTCCTCATGAGGGGAAGGGGACAAGCAGACACTGATCTCTGTGTTGCAGTTTTTTTTCTTGTATAATACTGTAACATAGTATAGCTTTCCCATCCTGAAATCTGTGCTTGAAATTCTAAAAAAAGTGCTTAAAATTCTAAAATACTTGTCTTGATGGAGAATTTATGTTAAATCTTCTCAGTTTGAAGTTCTTTAAAGCATAATATTTTAAATAAGAGATTTTTTTATCCCAATTAAGCTCTCCTTTGCATTTCTGTTGACATAATACTGAAAAATTATTTCAGAATAAAAGACAGACAATATATGTGGAACAATCTCATTGTTTGCAATGGAAAAATACAGAATTCACAAAATAAATAATTTCTAGTAACCTAGATTCAAATTCATAATAATACATGTGAAAATGGGAGGTTAGTCTGTGATTTTCTTTTGGCTTTTTAAAGGTGTCTTGCTTACAAAACCCTGTCTTTGCTCAATCATTACATGTGCAGTAACGTGTTTTAATACATCCCTCCTTTTTGCCTTGAAGTTGTGATGGTTGTAATAGCTAAATGTTTAAAAATTTAGAGGAGCACTTTTAATAAGCTCTGGAAATATTTATTTATAATTTAAAAAGGGCTGCAGTCTCAGCAAGAAGTGGTTTGTCTTCATTAAATAAACATTTGGAATATGATGCATAAAAAGCAGATGCTATCTGCTCACTCAGTCTGTAATTGCTTATGCATATCTGCCTGCCATACCTAACAAATATATTTACAGAGAGTACAATGTAAATGAAAAGATGGATTATCCTTGAAACTGGTATTTCAATTCATGAGTACACTGTGTTATCTGTAAAACATAAAGCAAACTTTATTGTGCTGTAAAATAGAGCATTTTATATAGGTTCCAGTTTTTGGAAGGAGTTACTTTTTCTCACCAAGATGAGGAAAGCAATGTCACTTGTTTGAAGTCTGCTCAAGCATTTCACAATGCACAAGAAAAAGGTACTACAGCTAATTACTTCAAAATTAATTGAATTTCAATTTTTTTTTTCTTCCAGATACACCGGTCTGACAAACTGATGATAAGTAACACTGAAAAGAATCCTGATTCTAGAGTTGTATTCTTCTTCTTATCACAGCAGTTTACATTTCAAATCACTTAGCCAGAAAGTGTAGAGTAATTAATGAGCACAGGACACTAAATGCCCAAAAATTGTTCTGTGACGAGTCATGGGTATGGCTTCCAGTTCCTATTTCATGCCCAGTTAGTTACTCAGGACATTTCCTTTACACCCACTAGTAACTAGCAAATTAACAACTGACTTGCTTAAGGTTGCAGAAAAATCTACCTTTAAACACCAAAATTTTGATGAGCATACTGCTTGGACAAGGCACTGGTCCAAACTAAAGATTTGTATTTGTAATCATCTTTTCTGCTGACAGTTGAACGATCACTTACAGGTGTTGATCTCATATTCCATTGGGGTTATCCAGGAGCCATCCCTGGACTTATAGGATATCTGTTTCTCTGTTTTGCTCAAGCAAAATGCTGTATAGAGAGGGATTGTGGGTGCTTTGTGAACCCTTCAATGAGTAATTAAATGTCACATTGACTAAATAACTTATGTCCAAGTGCTTCAGGATTTTCTTGATTTCTTAAAATTTTCTCCTCTCAAGAGGATTAATTTATCAGAACTTACATCTCTTGTAATCTTCTGTCCTCAGATTAGAGCAAAACCAATCAGCTGCCAAGATGCTCGACTACCATGTGTAGCATTGCAGTCTCTTCTCCCTACCTGCACAATGGCCAGGGAACATTTTCAAAAGAATTGTACCATATTCAGATCCATAAGAAAAAATTAAGGTCCTTAATTATTTGTAAAAGTCTGTCTCTTAGAGTATAGCTTGACACTTAATGTGTTGTGACTGATCCTTACTGATCCCAACTGTGAACTGTGGCTATCTGCCATCAGTAGGCAAGCAAATCTGTGTTGGTTTTGGAGACAAGAAGTGATACTGCAGTGAGACAGAAAGGTGTGACTGCAATTTGCACCTCTACTTCATTCGCCCAAAGAATCTGTGTTTTCTTTATGGGTGTTTTAGAAAAATGGCAAGAGGACACCAGCCAAATGCACTGCTAACAGATGTAGCAGTGACACTTGAAGTCAGACAAAAAGTCTATCATTCATGCATAAAGCTGTCTTTTTAAACACGTGCACTGCAGGGGGCCCACAACCAGCTGAAAATATGTGCTGATTGTCAGCCAGAGGATGAGTTGTTTCACTTGCAGTGCTTTTAAATCAGAGCTGCCGTGTTGTGAAGGGTTACATTTAACTTTGACAGTTTTCTGCCAGACGTCCTGGTTGCCAACCCGTGCGCATCAAATACAAACAGGGAGATGACACCAACCCATACTGAACAGCAGATCCAATTTTGCTTTTAAATCTCTCTCATTAATACATCAGTCAGCTTTTCTGAGACTGACATTATAGCCTCTGCCTCTATGGGGGCCTACGTTTGATAGAGAGATTTAGGCATTATTCATCATCACAACTTTTACTCCCATTAAGGCAATCACAATGAGAACCAGGAAAGTGAGCTGTGGCCATGTTGTGGAGCAGATCTGTGGCCTGAGTTTGCTTTATTCAGTGCAATGGAGCAGATTCAGGGCAGCCTTTAGTGAGAGGTGTTACTGGGGTACCTAACAACGTGGGTACTTTGGCACTTAGACACTTTAAAAATCATGCCTATATGAATATCGTCACAGACATGCCAGCTGGACACAAATTGGGGTAATTCCTCTGGCTGCCACACAGGTGATGGATTGGGCAAGGAAGCGGGGGGGAAGCAACTCCCACCTGACATCACCAATATGGGTGCTGCTGGTCAGGCTGTGAGTTGGAGCAGAGCAGCCCCACTTCATCAGTGGCTTAGTTTGGGGAAGGAGGTTTCTGGCTTGTTTCTTAAAAGGAATCTCCAGTCTTTTACATAATTCAGAGTTACTCCTGTAAGAATTGTCACAAGTTTTCCAGCTGGCACTTTATAGTGGGAGAAGTCCTGATGGAAGGACATAATCTAATAAAGTAATGATCTCTGTTTAACAAGTATCCTAGAGGCTGTAGCTACTTACTTCTCTAGCAGCCTGTGGGCTAATTGGCATGCATGTAAGCTGTACACAGTGCTGTTTTCCACACACTTGTCCAGCTGTGAAAAGTGTGTAAATTATTCAGACTCACTCCTGGAGCAGGGAGGAAAAAAACGTGTTTCATAATACAACCAGTATGTCACACACATGCAGTTGGAGAAATGATGCCAAGCAAAATGTCTTTGCTGGTGTCTGCAGAGGTTTGATGTGAAGTTTAATGCCATGGAATGCTTGGGCATTGCTGTATTAAAGATTAGTAACCAACTGACATCTGAAAATTTGTAGCAGCTCTTGCACTTCTCAGATGACAATCATACACTACTCTGAAGGGTAAACTGTGTCTCTTTCAATGAGTCTAGACTGTTAGTGAATCCTGTGGAAGTTTATATTTGCAAGATCATTTGAAGATAATTCTTGTAATTGTACTAAATACATCTTTAAGTCTGTAACACCAAAGGATTTTCTTGCCAAATTGAAACAACTGAATAATATATTGTGCAAAACTTTAGCAGTAAATAGTGAGAAATGTTCTTGCTATGGGATCATACCTGACCACTGCAATGTAGGAATAGAGCATCATCTACCAATATAGCTTTCTTCTGCTGTCTTCTGATGTCCAAGAAGATACTTTTATTCAGAGCACCTACTTCTCACATAATCAGTTAACCTGCATGATTGAGGGTGGAGAAGTGAGAAAAGGAATATTTACACCTTAAAAAATTACAGATAAGCAAGACCAATAAATAATGTCTGAAGACTCCCTTAAACTGAAGTCCATAAATTCAGTGAGAGGTTTTTCTATATGAAAATGAGGCTGAAGGGAATCTTATGTACATATACCTATATATTCTGTTGTAGATTCTCCAAGTGTTTTTATTACTATCTATAGTAATAACTTGGAATGTGTGTATGAACTTCCTGCATTTTCCATTGTTCTCTATGCAGATTAGATTATCTAGGCCAATGTCCAAAACATTAGATTTACTGCAATATATTGTCAAGCCTTAAATGTTGCTTTATTTCAGTATTTGAAGCAGATATACTTAAAATAATGCAGAAACAAAAGCTTGTTTTGATTTAAGGAATTATTTTAGGCACTTTAGAAAAAGAGTAGATCTGGCACCTTTGTGTTAAAATTAAATAATTGTTCAATGACAGAGCAATTTAGATACATTTAAAACAATTCAGCTTAAAAATACAACATTTGTCTGGAAGCAAATCAGTTTTTCACGTACTGTTTAAAGAAAAAGAGTTTTTGGCGACATAGTGGGTTGACCTGGGCTATACATCAGGTTCTTACCAAAGCTGCTCTATCCCTCCTCTCCTCAGCTGAGCAGGGGAGAGAAAATATAAGAAAAGGCTCATGGGGTAAGATAAGGACAGGAAGAGATCACTCACTCATTAATATCACAGGCAAAACAAACTCAGCTTGGGCAAATTAATTTATTACAGTCACACCAGAGTGAGATAATGAGAAATCTTAAAAACACCTTGCCCCCACCTCTTCCTTTCTTCTTTCCAGGCTTTATTCCCTACTCTTTACCTTTATTCCCTACTCTTTACCTACTGCCCCCCAACAGCAGATGAGAATGGGGACTGCAATCCGTTCATCAAATGTTTTCTCTGTTGTTCCTTCCTCCACAAGGGGAGGACTGTTCTTTACCTGCTCCATTGAGGAGTCCCTTCTACAGGAGATAGAACTCTGCAGGTTGTGCGTCCTTCCCAAGGGCTGCAGTTCTTCATGCACTGTTCCAGTGGGAATCCCTGTTATGGGGTGCAGTCCTTCAGGAATGTACTGCTCCAGCATGTGACCCCCATGGCTCAGAAGTCCTGCCAGCAGACCTGCTCCAGCATGGGCTCCTGTCTCCATGGGGCCACAGGTCCTGCCAGGAGCAAGGTCTAGAACAGGCTTTTTGCAGAGCCACAGATTCCTTGTACATCCACCTGCTCTAGTGATCCTCCACAAGCTGCAGATGGATTTCTCCTCCACCATGGACCTCCATGGGCTGCAGGGGCAGAGCTGCCTCACCATGGTTTGCACCAGGGGCTGGAGAAAAATCTCTGCTCCAGCACCTTGAACGTCTTCTCAGTTTTCACTGGTTTTGGTATTTGCAGAGTTGCTCCTCTCACATATTCTTATACCACTCTTCTCCATCTGCAATTGCTTCTATTAAATTACCTATTTTCATGTTAACTATGTTACCACAGAAGTGCTAGCACAATCACTGATAGATTCAGACTAGGTCAGTGACAGGTCCACCTTGGAATTATCTGGCATTGTCCTCATCAGGCATGGGGGAACCTTCTAGCAGCTTCTCACAGAAGCCACCCCTCTCGACCAAAACCTTGCCACACAAGCCAAGTATATTCAATCCCTTGCCTCCATGAATCACATATTTTAAAATTATTATTAAAAATTCTCATTCATTACATAATCTTCACTCCCATCAACAAAAATTCTCCGCACCAAAATCCCAATATCAACACGCCTAATCTTTCACGCCACTTAAAACAACAGAAATTCCCCCCAATCATACCACTCCCTTACATTTTTCAGTCCTTGTTTTACCAGTTAGGTCTCCCAGTTATCATCCTCATCTCAGATTCCTCATTCCCAAAGTTGGGAAGCAAAAGGAACTGTGGTGGGTTGACCTTGGCTGGACACCAGCTGCCTGCAAAAGCTTCTATATCACTGCCCTCCTCAGCAGGAAAAGGGGTGACAAAATAGGGAGTGAGACCCTTGTGGGTCTAGATAAAGGCAATATATTGAAACAATAGGGACAGTTCCATGCATGCAAGCAAAAGAAAAGCAAAAACCGGAAACAACAAAACTCTCAAATATTTTATTCCCTACTTACCATCAGCAAGTAACATCTGGCCACTTCCTCCTGGCACTTTACCCTTGGAAACAAGGTTTCAGCATGAGTAGTGGTTGCTCTGGAAGACATGTTTTGTAAACAGCAAATTCCTTCTGTATCCTCAGCTTTTACCTATGATCTGATGTCTTAGAGTATGGAATATCCATTTGTTCAGTTTGGGTCAGCTGTCCTGGTTATTTTGCTTCCAAAGGTTTTGCCCACCCCATCCTACTGGTGGGGGTGGAATGTTGGAGAGACAGCACTGATGCTGGGACAGTGCTGCTCAGCAATAGCCAAAACACTGCTGTGTTATCAGCACCTTTCCTACTACCAATGCAAAGAGCAGCAAGGTGAGGACTGCTGTGGGGAGAAATGAACTCCAGCTCAGCCAGACACAATGCAAGTGAATATCATACTGTAGTACATACTAGCTTTTTTGAAGTTGTGGTTTGTTTCCACCATTAAGTGGCTTGAAAGGGAATATATATTAAAGTTTTTATGTAGGAAACACATGAATCTATTTAAATGAACTATGTTTTGAAACCAGTGCCCTCCAGACAGAAGGCACTTATAAAGCTGTGAGATATCTACTGTGTTCCAGTTTTCTTAACACAGTGTTTAGAGTGTTTTCAGTTCTGTTGCCAGGGGCTTTGTGTTCCCTTGTGCAGCCAAACAAGAAATTTTTCTAGCATTTGTTAAAGGCTCACCTACAGAATGTGAGTGGCAAAGAAGAGAAAATATCTTAGCCAAATTGTACTCCCACTGTCTTTTTCTGCTGAAAGTTTGTGTATGAATATCTCTGAAAAACAGTGACTTTAACAGATAATGAGAGAAAATGAAACCAACACCAAAAACCCGAGTGTGACTGGTTTAGGTACTGTATTTTCCACCTTAAGTGCTGGAACCTCAGCGGCACAATCTGTGACCCATTTAGAAGCTTGTAACTCTGCTTATGGTCTGTGGGTCTTAAATATATGCAGTGGCTTTCTGCTGTTTCTCTGGTGGTCCTTTGCAAACAAAACTTGTAAAAGAAGATGGGAATAATTGGCTTCTCTTTCAGGAATTACTCTGCTTCAAAAATGGTGAGGTAACATGTTTTCTGCTCCTTCCCTGGACAGGTTTTATAGGAACCAAGAAAACATATCAGTGTTACCAGCAGTGTTTTTCTCAGCTTTCAGGTGAGAAAAAAATCATCATGTCCCACAATCAGTATATGAAGACATTTTTGGAGGGGATGGGATGGGTGGGTTAGGACCATGAGGGTTCCATCCATAGAGAACTTCTGGCAGTTCAGGGACTTCAGGCACCTCTTCTTAGTGTTTAGTTTAATCACCAAAATATTCCCACAGATAAGAAAAAAAAAAGTGTTTTTGGCCAGAAATACTTGCTGACTTTTCTAAATTAAACCATTACTGTAACTTATCTCATGAGTGAAATAAGCCTTTTGAAATGTTATAAGTAATGTGCAACCTAATCAAGAGACATGGTCCATCTTGTCTTTCTGCATCCCATGCCAGTCTCAGAATGGTTCGAGATGTAATCTACTGATGTTTCTGAACTCTTGGGTTTCTGATAACTCTCAAATATGAATTCCAAGCGATGCTAATTTCCTGTGTATAGCAACGAGGATGTGTGATACAAAAGATAAATTATATTTATGTTTAGATAGGAAAAGGAAAGAAAACTGGAGATAGCATCAGCTCTTTATTCAAGTTTTTGTGAAATTAGTTTTGTTCCTCTGGATCACTTTTTGTTAAAGTAGAATTTAGGACACAGAACTACAGAAAGGTATTATGTTTAAGCCGTGAGATTATCTTTATAATTGTGGGGTTTTTTCCTATAGTCAAAAGGGGCTAAGTGTATGAAGGAAAGCTGAGGGGTTCCTTAAGAAATATATTTGCAAACTATAGTGTTAGAAACTTCTTGTCCCTTTATATATTAGTAGAAAGTAATTAAAGATGAGGTAAAATTGTTTATAGAATTTTAAACCTTTAAACTAAAATTCACTGGTTATATGGATGTGGTGTATAATAAAAAGAAATTTAAACAATATTTGGACCCTTAATGATATCTAGAAATAAAAAGTATCTGATCAGCCTGGGCACAACATCAAAACAACATATGTGATCAATTTTTGCTGATTTCATGCTGACTTAAAAACTGTTGTTTAAGGTGATGTAGGGAAACAATACATGTGGAAATATCCTTCTTCCAGTACTTTAGCCATTGGAATGGCTTGAGCACCCTACAGGAAGAGACATCACACTAAATGTGGCAATTTAAAACCATTTCCATCTTCTGTTGCTCTGTTTTACAAGCCTATTCATTATTTCTCCACTGCAAGAATGTAAACTGGGAAGAAGTTTGTAAATGAAAACTTCCTGACAGAGAAATTGCAATTATCATGTTGGTTTAAGATTGTTGATCCTTACAATGCAATCTCTAAATGTTCCCTGTAAGTATATGAGGTAAACTGATAAACTAACAGTGCATGGTACAGTTCTTTTAATCTCCAGGAAAGTGGTAATGTTTGTGCTTTTTCTGCATTTTCTTTTCATTACTGCTTATAAAGTTTCAGCTGCTGCTTTAAATATGTATGGTTGGTTGGCTGGCTGGCTGTCAGTTTGGGGTTTTTCTATAAGATGCTGTTGCAGAAAACATTTCCATACAGATGTTGGACAAGTTTATAAGTGTATTCACAGACTGATTGGAAGCTATACTGGAAATACAGATCAGGAAGTGACTAATGCTTTTCAGTAACAATGGTGTAGGATTAGAAGCAAGGAGTCTGAAGGTTCCATTCCTGTTCTGTTTCCAAATGTATTTGAAATGCTTAGTAGTTTTTAGTCATAAATAATGAAGCCAACAGGTTCCATTACTGTGCTTTGTAATAGCAGAGGCAGTTCTATTGTTAGACATAACTATAATTATTTCTTCATCGAGTTATTTAATGCTCTTTTTCCCATTTCTGGGGGATAAACAAAAATATTCCCTTTAAAAGAGGGTGCATGTGGATGTACTTTACTCCAGGGTAGGTGATGTGGATTTTCTCTTGAGTAAGAGGAGGGAGAACGTTGCAGATCTAAATGTAGTTTAACATTTAGTCATTTTATCATTTCCTGTTACTGACATTCAATAATCACTCTTGTCCTCTTGATGCCGTTGAGATTATTTGTAACATGTTCTTGAGGAAAATGCATTTTGCATTGCATTATTTAAATCATCTTTTTGCAACCTTGGTTGGTACTGTAGGACGTGGAAGAGGCAGCGCTTGTGGTATAAAGTTGCAATCAAAGCTCTCTGGCAGCTATTGGGGGAAGAAAAGGGCAATGTTTACTTCTTGCCCTCTGTAATCAAAAATCATCTCTAAAAGAGAAGGATTTACAGAAATTATGCTTGTAGAGCAGAGACAACAAGTGCTACTTATCACATCCTGTTTGTGAAGTACTAAAAAACTACCACTAGAATTGAGCAGGAGACACCAAGAGTATTGCCAGTGTCCTAAAACCACTGTCATTTAGAAGTATTCTGGAATTTTTGTTTAGGTGAACTGGAAGCCCTAAAGAGCAGAGTGCAAGAAACAGATATTGGCAGACCATCTCAAATTCCTGTTTCTATGAACTGCCAGTAATATTTGTGTCTATGTGTGGTTTTCACTTTGTCTGTTGCAACTCCTTTGAAGAGAGAATGGCAGTCAGATATGCTGGACAAATCACTGGTTACAGTAGGACAGTTTTATAAAGTTCCATATGTGACATCTCAAAGAAATGTCAAGCTTATCTCTTTTCAAAAATTTGTTTATTGGCTGGGATCTGAGGTAACTATTTGTACTATACATACACTCCGGGTGACAAGGAAGATATTTTGTCTGTGTGCAATAGAAGAGCGGGGGACCAAGCAGATAATGGATTGCCAGGTAACACAGTGAATGCTCTCTTCTCTTTGTTGCCTTAGACATATGGCATTCAGCTTGCATTTTATTTCTTTAAATGGTTATAATTTTTTTTAGTGGCCAGCAACTTGATTGATATCTCTGTTTATTCCTGTATGAAAGGGAAGTAAAAAATTCAGCCTCTTCTTGAATATGCAAGTTATTGCACGTCTGAAAATTCATTACAAATATTCACACTTGCTTTATGTGTTTTAACTATGTTTTACTGAGAAACCAAGCATCTGTAGTTCATTTTGAAAACTCTAAGCATCTTATCTGCATGTTTTTAAAGTTCAACCTGGTTTTGTTTCCTAAAGATCACCTTGCTTATTTCCTCCATTTCTGGTTGTGAGGCTTCCTTAGTGCCAAAACACTGCGGTTTCAGATGGTAGAATATTTCAAGCAGCCAGAAAGAGTTGGAGGGGATATAAATGCCTGTTATAAATCAGTAGAAAACATTATATTTAATTTCTTCATTACACATGGAACTGTAATTATTAAAAAAACAGTAAATACAATTAGAAATGAATAAATGCCATTGAAATGCAAAATTACTTCATACTTCATTTGTGGTTTTGTACAGTCAAGGCATCTTCTTATACAGAGTAAGTCCAACATAACTGTAACCAGGATAATCTCCATGGGACTGCTTGTGGCATAGATAAATGACACTTGCACTGTTGTCACATTGGTAGGGTATTTGTAGGAGATGGTGATCATTACTTCTCATCTTAAAATAGTTGTAGAAAATAAGTCAGTTCTGATCACAGAAACTATCCACTCCAACTTTTCTCTGCCATCCTTCAGGAAAGCACAAGGCATAGTTGGAAAAGAAGTCTGGCCATTCTTTTCTGTTTTGTAAAGGCCTCATTTATGGACATGAAGCAGAGAGGATCAGCACAAGTGAAGAAATATGACAGCTGACATAGGAGACAGTCTAGTCCTGAAAGACTGGAGTATCTTTGCTACATGGTTTTGCTTAAGCAGGGCTCTGTAGCCTGAATGCTAATTCCCTTTTTGTGCCAGAAGTTAGGACATGGTGCCTATTTTGTGGCAAAAACAGCTCTGTCAAAAAAAATTTCCCCAACTGATCTCTCAGTCTAACAGAAACCACCTAAAAGAGCCTCCATTCTTGGCTAGCCCTGATTCAAAGAGTTTGCAGAACTTTAAAATGTAAGACTTCTATCTCTAAGACTAATAAAGCGTCTGTGACCTGCTGTGGATTTGTATCTTAAAAAAGAAAGTCAGTGAGCATCTCACAGCTACCTGAAAACAGAATTATGTAAGAGTACTGTTCATGATACATGTTAAGTATAGACAGAAGGCAGTAGTCTTGTAAAGCAGCCTCCCAAACTAGCAGAGGGTTATGAAGCTTCAAAAGCTATGCTTCTTGATGCTCAGTTTCTGCTTAAGTTACATTATGGACAAATTTAATATTTGGTATTGGGGGCATCTATTAAGAATGCACTTTATTAGCCACAGTATTTTTAAAATTTGAGGAAAAATAACCTGTCTGAAATACAAAGTGTTGTGCAGTCTTACCCACATTGTTTCTCTATGGATCACCACTTCTGCCTTTTAAAGTTCCCACATGAAACATATTCTGGTCTAAATCTGTGTTATATGCATCTCAGATTAAATTACAGGATGCAGCCAGTAACCAAGGAAGAGTAGAATGAAAGAAGCACTAAAACCTAGGGATTAGTGTTTTGGAAATATCTTCATTTAATAACTGAGCCATTAGCATTTTTTCTTATTTTCATAAAAACTCTTCAACTTTCGGAATTATTAATAGGTGTTTATGGTTTACAGTATTTTTACTGGGATATTTTTTAACTAATGTACTGTAGCTGCATATTAATGGTGAATGATTTTGTGCCTCTGCGAATTACTGAGCAGTTGTAAAGGGAAAGATTGCTTGTGTATGATATGTACAGCACATCTAACACTGAGATGCTGAAGTTTTGCAGAGTCCTTCTCACAGAGCTGCTCTTGATCTGCTCATCCCTGGTCCTGTGTTGATACTGGGGGTTGCCTTGAAGCAGGTGCAGCACCTTGAACTTGGTTTTCTTGTTAAACCACAGGAAATTCCCACAGGAGCAGCCCCCAGGTTGCCCAGGTCCCTCTGGGTGGCACCCCGTCCTTCAGGAGTGTCAACAGCACCACTCAACTTGCTGTCATCTGCAAATTTGCAGAGGGTGCACTCAATGCCATTATATCATTGATGCAGCTGCTAAACAGAGTGGCCCCAGTATGGACCCTTGAGGGACACCACTCATCACTGGACACTGAGCTGTTGAACACTACTCTCTGGATGCAACCAACCATTCCTTATCCACCATGGTCTACCCATCAAATCCTTTTCCCTCCAATTTGGAGAGAAGGATGTTGTGGGAGAACATGTCAAAAACCCTACAGAAGTCCAGATGAATGGCATCCATAGCCCATCTCTGTCCAAAGGGAGATAAAAGAAAGGCATGTGAAAATTCCCAAATAACCCAGTCTTTAGTGTTTTAGAATCAAAGTGTTTTGATAAGTCATGGAGACCTCAAGGGAAAGGAATAGTAGAGTTTAATACATTTTTATTTCACAAATAGTATGGTTCTAGATTGCTTTGGTACAGCCACAAAGGCACTGAAGTTATGGGTAAACCAGGAAATTTTTTAATAAAGGGAACTTATGTAACTATTGTAAATGAGTTTGTAAAGACAAGTTTGTCAAATCCTACTTCAGACAGACCTGCCAAAAGTGTCAATTCTAAAAATGACCATATAAATCCACACATTTAGTAACATTGTATGTGTGACTGCACATCAAAACAAACTTTCATAATGAATATTTATGGTCTTCAATAATCTGATTAACCACAATAAAATGTAACAACCTGTTGGCTCCACAACCTGGTAATTCTTCTCCTTGCTGTCAGTGATGCATTTTAATTGTTATGAAAAAATCAGAAATTGTTAGAGGTTTTCCATGTTTGTTCAGTGACAGAAATATAACTACATAAATATATTGTAATATGAATTACTGAAAGTAGTGGATTTGTATAGTCAGTGCTTTTCACAGTCTTTATAATTTCAAAGGAACTCATGGACCCTTTAGAAAGTACTTCCTTGTGGGTCTCTACATGGCATATAGAAACTCATTTCTGTAAATTGCGACCCATTTGACACCTCTTAAATTATATTATGAAATTTCCAGTATTCTGAAAACCACAAACTATAACCACGAAATTATTAGTCAGTTGTTTGCATTTGTGTGCAGTTGCACTTCTTTCCCTTTTCCAAAGTTTCAGTTATTGCTGATTCTAGAGGACATAGATATCTTAGTTGTTTGTCAATAAGTATTCAGCACAGCTGCCTGAATAAATTATCAAAAGCACTGAGTTTTGTCAAGTGAGGTTGCAGTTGTCCGCATTGTCCGAGGGAGATTATTGTCTTCTTTCTATTCTACACCTTGTGACACTGAAGTGAGAATATGAGCATTTGTCAAGTAAAAAAGAACAAAGGAAACATGCAGGAGCAAAAAAACCCAAAACCCCCAGTATTTAACTCTGCTTATATTTTCTTTAACAGAATAAAAAATATTTAGGAAGACAAATAGCAATGGAGATACATTTTTCTACATTTAAAAGAGAAGGGGCAATTTAAAATAAACAATATCTGTCATTCTCAGAGAATGAGCATGAAATGGTGAAACCATAAGTACTCTACTGTGTGATTTAAATGGAGAAACTTTGTAGAAAATTATACTTTTAATAATTATTTTGTGCTTAATAAAAAAAGTTGATAGCTTTAACCCTCTCTACATTTTTAGACCTTCAACAACAGGCAAAGAAATTTCCTTTAAATGGTTTTCTCCAAGCCATGATGAACAAATGCTTTTTAAGTGCTTCCCTACAATGTCCATTTTATTCAGAGGACTACAGATGCAAACAGTTTCAACTATACGTCATAAGTAGGGCATTTTCTGATAGTTCTGTATTGTGCAGTTTATATTATTATGTCCATGTGAACTTATTTTTAAAGCTAATTATTGTTAATCTATTTAATCTATATAATATGATTTAAATTAAAAGTTTAAAACTGAAAGTTCTCTCTTGATTATTCTCGGTCCTGGTAGCATTTCCTTGCAGTACACTAGGTAAAAGTTGAAGACCAAGTAGTTCTCCTACTGACATTACTTTTTCCTAAGTATAAAAGAATAACAATTTGCTAAAACACTATTCATTATCTCCCTTTATGGGAACTCAGAAAATCAAGCTGAGAAAACATTCTCAGATTTTATGGAATACATAAAAACTTGGGAAATTTCAAGTGTGCTGTGATTAGCAAAAATCATCAGTCTGATGGAGTCTACATTTTCTTCGGAAAGACTTTTTCATCAGCACAGACCCTCAAATAGAGTATAATGTTTAATCTTGTTCCAATTTTTTGTTTTTTTTTCAAAAATTATGCAGCACAGAAAAACGAATTAGCACAAATTGAGGTTTAAAGAGAGAGAATAATGACATTTTCTATTATTTTATGAAGATGCAAAAGTCGATGGGTTTACACACTCCCATGTGCTTATCGATATGAGCAAACCTCAGCTGGCTGCAGTCCTAAAACTGGATTGTGACCCTTGCTCTCTTGAGACCACCTTTCCTCCCAGATGAAGTGCTTTGAAAAGACACAAGAGTAGCAGTTCAAACACTGCTCCTTTTGGACTCCATATGCCATTACAGCACCAAGAAAATTGAAAACAACTCCTGTTCTACCTGAGTTGTGAGGGAGCACCTGTCTCTTGCTGGCTGGCTGCCTGTCTGTAATCCTTTTTTTTGCAGGACTCACTAAGACAAAATCAGTGTCACTTTCAAGGGATGCTTCATGAATAACGTGTGGAGTTGCATTTGCATGTAGCAGTTGTTGCTGAGCCTGGACACGGGTGACAGCCCAGCTGCATGTGAAGGGGGAGCCTGAGGCCAGAGCTATCTGGAAAGAGCTGCACAGCCAGGAGGTGGCAGGGTGGGTTAGCCTGCACTCCCTTCCCCCTTACAGAAAGTCTGAAAACATTTTTGTTTATAGATTTGTGAAGACGAGTGAAAAGTGCAGTGCAAATTCATAAATCACGAAGAATATGAAAAGCATAGCTTGTACTTGATTTGTGATTTTGAACTCTTGCTTTGGATTTCTCTGGAGGTTATGATGAAGTACTCTGGTCCCACTTGGTTAAATCAGCAAGAAGTAATTTTCTTCCTTCTAAGCTATTTTAAACTTTATAGGATTTTATGACCTATGTCTAGCACAGACAGGACAGTGATTAGAAGTATGAGAACATGTTCATCAAGTCCATAAAAATAATATTGTCTATTAGGTCCACATTAAAAAAACCACCAAACCATCCCAAAAATTTAGCAACTGGTTATCTAACACTTAGAGACCTAAATAAAGTTGGGAGGGAAAAACCTTTGACAGAAGACGGGTATAAACTGCCTTAACTAGAAAGATAAAAATTTTCTGAGGTTAATTCCTTTAACTTCAGTGAAAGTGAAGATGCATCTTGTTGACTTTTTTTTCCCTACATGAATAACTAATAAGACTTCTATCACTTACAAGGAGTTAGTTTTGTATGTTTAAAAAGTACATTTATTTAATAACATTGTGATTTTTATTTGATAACATTGAGATGTTATTTAGTTACTAGTGAGAGACCTTGAAAGGGCAAGGGAAAATTTTGCTGTTAAAAAGCATAACGTGAATCTTCTTTGTGATACCCCTCTGTATATGATATTTTTAGTGAATAAAAAATATTCAAGTTATAATATAAGAGCACACAAGATACGCTTAAGGGTAGAGAGAAGAGAATTGAAAAACTGCTCAGTAAAATGTAGGGTTGTTCCACAATGCATTGACTTTATATATAAATTTAGGTATTATGTTTGACTACACAGGAGAGGAAAAAAGATATTGGATGAATCAGATCTCTAAAAATTATTTAACATAGCATGCATCCCATCTCATACCCTGAGTGCTGTTGAAACAGTTGTCTGCATTAGCTCTACATCACACCCATACTAATTGACAGCTTCCTAGCACAGATGATGAACTCGGAATAGAAGCCTGTGTTAAGGTATGGTACTTGGCACTCAATGTCGCTTGTTTACATCTACACAATTTTTTGTGCTGCACAGGCTTGCCCTTAATAATGTCATCATGCTCATCATGTTATCTTTGGCCTATTATGTGTTTTTTCAAGAAGGTAAAAATTTCAGATTCATCACGACCAAACAAAATTTTTGGCCTGCTAAAAGCAGTAAAAAATATTTTCTTTTAAGTCACTGTGCACACATGCAGAGAGAAACAGTCAATTACTTGTAATTACATCAGTTTTGTTCTTGGCTTAAGATATTTTTATAAGTATGAATTTTCACAGCTAGCATGGAAGAAAATGGAAGTCACTGTGTTGCTAATGACAGCACTGTGGGCCAGTGGAGAGTGGAATGTGTATCTCTGGATGTCAAGCTGCCTGCAGCTGGCCAGGATGCATTACTCATTCTTTCATTATAGGCATGAAGGAGAACCTACAAAAAGATGAAGAAAATAATATTTGTCACACTTAGAAATGGCAGCTCGTCTACAGAGGCTGACTCCAAGCACTCTGTTAAGAGCCTTTCTTGACTAGATGGTGACACAAAGTCAAAGCACAGAGCTTCTTCTCTAAAAATAATTTATCTACTTAGCATTAACCTTTGCTCTTTTTAGTCTCCAAAAGAAACTGTAAATGGTAATGGTAAATGTTTTGATCTCTATCTGCTAGTATGATAAAACTCTACCAGATAAGTCAATTTTAAGACCTGATTGGAAATACCAGCTTCTCTGTATATTCAAGGCAAACATGAAGTAGTCTGAATACTTGCTTAGTTAACTTACTCCACTGTTGTTTTGTTGTGCTTAAAACACCTGCCTTGTAGACAAAGGCAGGATATTCCTCAGGGGGAATTTCTTAGCTTGGGATAGTGGTTTTGGCTAAGGAAATAGAGAGGTTTAGTGCTGCCATTTGGACTGGCTTTGACATACTGTGTTGGGTAACTTTTGGTGCCTTTATGCATTAGACTACTTTCCAGGAGAATTAGGAAGTTTGCAGAGTGCTTTTAGCTTTTTTGCTGGTTGTATAATAGTACAGTTATAAAAGAAGCTACTTATCTGATGTTAATAGGAACATATAGACAGCAAAATGTATTCACAAAGACAAGGTTATGCTGTTTTCTGATGACACTGTCTGTCATATGAGCTTCTATACTTGCCTTGACTCTCCTTAGAAAAACCTGTGATCTAAATTCTTCAGGTTCATATGTCTCTTGTAGTACATGTAGCATTCTGTATAAGCAGGGCATTATACCAAAGTGTCTGCCTAACTACTGCTTTCAAACAAGCAATTAAGAATGAAACACCAGTTATAGAGTTAAGGAAATTAATGAATAAATGTAGAATTCAATAGGTAATTATATAATAATGAAGCACAGTCGCTGGATTTAAAGGGAGAAACACTATGAGGAGGTGTAGGATTCTTTAGTGATAAATGAGAGTTGCAGTTACTTTCATAGGGGTGGCTGGATTTGTGGATTTTATCACGAATGCTACACACTTCACTTCCTCTGAAACAGATATTGAAAATAGTCATTAAAATTGAGCATCTGTTAGGATCCAATCCTTAGAGAATGGTTAAAATGGTATACAGTAAATAAAGTTTAAACACATTAATTTTAACAAGCACAAACACATTTATGTCCCTTGACAATATGCAATTTACTTGAAGCTCAAGAGTGGGTTTCATGGGTATTTGAGTTAGGCATACCTCTTCTCTATTAATGAAGTTGCCTCCTACAACTAAAATGCTACCCAAGGGTGTAAAATAATATAATTTGTTTTGTAAACAGATCAAACAACCTCTATAAGATGGTGATGACTGTGAAAGAAGCAGTATTTTATTAACGTTTGGATGTGTACATCTTCCATTCATGATATTTAATCAAAGAATGGATTCAACAGCAATGTTGGGATTAGAGTGGAACTTCCCTGCTTTCAGGTGCATTAGTCACTGCAACTTCTAAATGCAAAAATTACCTTTCTGTCTTCCTGTTGTGTTGTGTAACATGAAGGATCTAAAAGAATAAAAAAATGGAAGAATGTGAAGACCAGGGAAGCTCAGCAACTGTGTAGTCTCTGATAGCAAATTCAGAAACTAACTGCTAGTAAGGATTTCCTTGAGGGAAGACTTGTGAGCAATGAAGAAGAGAACTGCATGGCAATGCACTGTCAGGAGTGTCTAGCGGATTTCTGCAGGGTTTCTTTAAGGTTTTTATGTTTTACTCATGTTTGTAAAGATGTATATTTAAGAGCAAGATTTTGATTCCCACATCCATGCCAAATCTACATAACACTATTCTGTCCCCAGTAAGTTAGAATAGATTCTTTTATTAGTTTTCTTCTTGAAACTCTTAGGAAAAAATATGCTATACCCTTACACATGAAGCACGAGTCATGACTGCAAAAATGCCTAGCATTTTAACTTTGAATAAGTCTGGTAACAATCCTCTGAAATACTCTCCAGCTGACATCTGGATTACATGAATAGAGTCCTTGTTGAGGACAGAAGTATGCTGTGATTAGATTTTAGCCTCTTTGACAGAAATCTCTCTCCTTCTGTCTCTTGGTTATGTCCATTAAGCACTCTGAGTCAATGCTGAACAGTGACAATACTCCACCAGCTTAAACACAACAGTGGTTACTGCATCAACCCTGAGGACATTTTGCTGTTCAGGGACATATGTAAGATGAAATAGGCAACATGCAAGATTAAGAGGACTTTATCCAATTGCCCTCTAATTTCAGTTCAGCAAAAGAAGAAGGGAGAGCTATAGGAAACTGACTTTCCCTGGCTGATTTCCTTGGGTATGATCAGAGATTTTAGAAACATTGTGTCCTTTTGTTACTGAATCATAACATATCTTTGTGTTTCAACCAGTTGGAATTTTTTTATCCTGGCCAATCCTGTACCTTAACGAAAGTAATTTTTGCTAGGACCCTATTAATCCCTTTATCTCTTCCCTGGAAGCTAGGAAATGCTTCTTTGTTCTCCAGTCCTTTCTGTCTGGAGCTATGAGGGAATAATCCTTCTTTCTCTGAAGAAACAGAGACAGGACACCCTTTGCCCAGCTTCCAGTTATTTCTTTCTATTGTGGTTTAACTCCAGCTGGCAACTACGTACTGTGTGGCTGCTCACTGCCCTCCCCACCAATCTCCCAAGGGAAAGAGAATTGGAAAGAAAAGGTAAACCCTATGGGTTTATAATAAGATGATTTAATAATTGAAACAAAAATTAAGTACTTAATTAAATTATCATCATCATTATTATTATAGTGATGCTGCTGCTGATAATAACAATAACAATAACAATAATAATAATAATAATAATAACAGCAACAACAATGAGAAGGAGAGTGCAAGAGGAATAAAATCCAAGAAAGAAAAGTGCTGCATAAAACAATATTTCACCACATGCTGCCTGATGCCCAACCTGTCCCCAGGCAGCAATTAGTAGTGCCTGGCCAAATCCCCTCAGTTTATACACTGGACAATGGTGTTCTGTGGTGTGGAATAACCCTTTGGCCAGTTCAGGTCAGCTGTCCTGGCTGCAATCCCTCACATCTTCTTGTGCATCTGCTCATGGGCAGAGAATGAGGAACTGAACAGTTCTTGACTCACAACCAAGATATCAGCGAGTAATCAGCATTATTCTGATAACAAATCCAAAGCAAAGCACTGTACCTGGAACTAAGAAGAAAATTTTCCGTCCCAGCCAAAACCAGGAGACACTTTCTATGGGTAGGATGGCCCTCAAAGTGTAATCATGGGTTAAGACATCTGCTTGCTACACACTTGAGAGTCATATGAGGCAGAGGGCAGAAAAAAGATAATAATAAGGCATGAGGGTATGCAATTTCATGAGTCAAGTTAGTATTTTTAGCTTGAATATAGTTTCTCAACATTTTCACAACTCCTCAAACTGAAAAAAGGTCTTATCAGTTTAGCCAATTTGCATTTGGAAACTGGAATAAAATTTCCAAGGTTACCATCAGGCCAGCACCCCTAAATGTCTGGTGAAGGAAGGGCAGATTGAACCATATTATTAACAACAACAACAGCATTAAAATATGGGCATTGGAGGCAATATGTACACATAATTACAGATGAAATAGAAGGTTATCATTGAATAAATAGAAAGTTGTTGGTTGAGTATTTCAGTTTCCAATCTTCATACTTCCTTGGAGTGAAATTTACTTTTCTAGAGTAATGTCAGATGGGTTGCTGCCTTCTAGTGGCGAATAAACTGGAGGGAGCAGTGGGAGGTGGGGGGGAAGGGGGGGATTATAGGGAGAAATAAACATGAGGCAATTGGTAGTGATCTCTGTGGTTCCTGGCTCACTGCATTCTAAAAACAAAACCAATCTTAATAGAAATATATGTAGTCACTGCTTCATGAACACTTTTATGAAATCCCATGGTTTTCAGGAAGAAGAGTTGTGAAACAGAGGAGTGTTTCCTTATGGTATTTCTATCCCAGAGTTCAGTTTCACTGGATTTTGGACCATTCAGCAGTAAAAATTGCCAGCTTGTTGCTATCATTCTTCCTCCAATGTTTGGCAATCTGTCACAGCATCAGAACATTTGAATCCTGAGACTGAGCTTTTGCCACCACTGCTGCAAACTCAGATGTCTTGTGCTGGAGACAGCTGGAGTACTATGGCTGCAATCACGATGCATCAAGGATTCAGGGTTTCCGGACATTGCCATGTCCATGTAGCTTCCAGACCCAAATAATTTATACCCTGTCTGGAACTACAACAGTGTTATTGCCAGGTTCATTATGTAGTACTTGCTACAATCAATTATTTTGCCTTTCAATGAAAACTGTACACAACATCTTTGAAAAATAAATTTAAGGTAGCAAAATCCAGGTCATAACAGCAGGGAAACACAACCTTGGAACTTTACTAGGACTTGCTCTTCAACTCCACTCTCACATCATACTTTACCCTAATAAGTACTCGGACCCACAGTACTCAGAGGCACATAGGATCATAAAGAGTGTTGAATAAATGTGGTTTCCTGATTTTAAGTATTCTTTCCTTCACAGTTTTGAAATTTTAATGAGGATTTATTGTCCAAATATGTAATCATTATAATCTCATATCCAAAACATAAACATGTTAAAAAGTACCCCTTACTTAAATACATAAATCTCCTCTGGCAATTAAAAATAGAAAAACTTAGATTCATCATGGGGTTTATCCTCCTGTTTCAAGCCAGTGGTTCTGAGCTGTATTCTAATGTTCAGTGTATTAATGAAAAATAATAATAACAAAACCCCAAAGAAAAAAACACCAAAAACAAACACCAAGAACCAAACCCAAATTAACATCCACCACAGTAAAATTAAGCTGTTATGCCTATTCAGGTAGATTTTTCATGTCTGGGAGTGTTGTATCTGGCTTGTACTGCTTTTTATGTCACCTTAAAAACAAATCTCTTTTGAACAACAAAACTGCTTCAGTAGTAAAGCAGAAGTCAGCCAACTGAGTTTATCAAAGGGATGTTCAAGGTGCTGTTTTTGCATTCAAACAGGTCCATGAGTAGTATGGAATTTTCTATTCCTTATACCAATAAGAATACACTAAAAAAAAGTAAGAAAAAAAAAGAAGGGAAAAAAAAAAAAGCAAGCAAAGAAACCAGCTGATGAATAAAAAGAACAGGACTCTGTCTTGTAGGAAGGGCTTGTGCAGTTTGTGGTGTTAAATCCTTCATGCACACAACCAAACCAAGCAGTAGAGCTGGATGTGGTGTTTCTGTGCAGGGAGGAGGCCAGATAAAGTGGCTCAGGAATGCATTCTGGAAGTGCAGAACTTATGGCACCTGCTGTTTCATTTCCTCTTTCCTGGTGCTTCCAGACATCTATAACCAGTTTCTCTTTGGTAGTTTTATTGCAGGCCAAGTCTTGCTGTAAATTCACAGCTGTAAAAGCAGAAACTTTTAGATGCCATTGAGCTGATCAGATTAAGGAAAGAGATGCTGCTGTGACCAGCTACTGAACATGAGAAATGATAAATGGAAAAATGTTCCCTTAACAGTGATGGTAACAAGATGTTGCAGTAAGTGTGTGAATTGTCAAGACTCTGATAAGCAACTGATCTTGGTTACATGTCTCTATCCACACACCATGATTTAGAGTTAGAAAAGGCTCCATCTGTCATGTGATGGGAAACAGATTTTTTGGGATCACTAAAACAGGTTTTTGAATATGCAGCTTTTCACCTGACCTGCTCTGCTGTGTTTGCTGCTGATGGCTCTTTGATGGGAATCTCATTGAGGAAACTTTCAAGTAAACCATAATTTCCAAATGGCATTCGCAGTCTAAAATAAGTTGAAATCCTATGTCTGCCATTTCTTGAAAATTCAATTAATGTAATGAAAGACAACTGTCAGTTACCTAAAGTGGCTCATTCTGTAAAGTGAACTTGCATGAGGGTAAGGAATTTGATTGTTTTTGATTGGCTTGGACTGGAGTTTCTTTGCCTCCAGTGGTCTGATTTATACAGGATGTCTTTGAAGACTATGTCAGAAGTTCAGGTTTTATACTCCAGTGCTTTCAAGACTATTTAATATGTTGCTGTCTTTAAATATAAAGAGGACTACAATTAAAGAAAAAAAAAGGGTTTCTTTACAGGACTTTAAAGCCAGTTTGGAGCAGAATATTGAATGTTTGTGTCTTGGTATTAATACAATTTGTAGTATTTAGATTATTTAAAAAGTGTTGCTGTCAGAGTGCAATGCAAGGGAAATGGGGCTTTCTGTGCAAAATATTCCCTGTGATTATCTTTGTAAGTCATATGCTTGGTACATTTGACAGTATTACTGCTGGTGGTCTGGGAGTTCAGATAACACACCATCAATAAACCTGTAGATTCTCTATAGATGTGCTCAGTGTCCTAGCCTTGCAACAAAACTACTGTCATGATCTAAGGCAACTTTTCAGTTCTTCCTAACTGGGAAAAAAAAAAAAACACTGTAGGAGGTGAAGGAAGTAATGAGTGTATTCTCATAGATTGTAACATTGTAGTGATTCTTTAAAAACAACTGAAATCTTCAGACAAAAATGGGAAAAAACCCCAAAATTTCATGTTCACCAGCATTGTGATACAATTCTAAGTTGCTACATACTTCTGTCAAGGCTATTCAAGGACAATTTTGGGATTTCAAGGTTAGATTTCTAGTTAATAGGACTGTTTTATACATTATCCCAAAACGAGATAAGTTATGAGACACTGAATAACATCTTCTTTCTCTATTTTTGCCACCAGTCATATCAGGGAATACAGAGGAGCTTGGCAGTCTGTCAGCTTTATCCAGAGTCTTTAAACTTGGGACTGGAAGAAGCATGTAACCAGAGCCAAGAATCATAGAATTATAGGATGGCCTGTATCAAAAGGAACCCTGAAGATCATCTATCTCCAAACCCTTTGCTGTGGGCAGGGATATCTTCCACTAGAAAAAGTTGCTCAGAGCTCCATCCAACCTGGCTTTAAACACTCACAGAGATGCAATGTCTACAAATTCCCCGGACAATCTGTTCCAGTGCCTCACCAAACTCATATTTTTTTTTTCCCTAACATCTTATCTTAACCAATTGTCTTTCAGTTTGAATCCATTCCCCTTGTCCTGACAATACATGCAATTGTAAAAAGTTTCTCCATCTTTCTTGTAGGCTTCCTTCAGGTAGATAAGTAAATGAGAGCTCAAGTTCAGCATTCCCTTGCCCTCTAAAATATATGTTGCCTGGGATATGTTTTTGGGACACTTTTTTGGCAGATACTGATGCTTCCTAAAGTAGAGGAAACTGCTGTGGTAGGAGATAGATCATGAGTTTGAAATTTGAAGGTCTAAAGCCTACTTATTTCTCATGCTTAAAGCTCATGAAAGATGAAGAGTTGCCTTTTCTGTGTCTCTTAATTTCTAAAAAAACTTAGACTGACAGAATAACAGGATCATTTAGATGGGAAAAGACTCTTCAGATCATCAAGTCCAACCTCAACCTAGAGTTGCCATGACCATCGTTAAGCCATGTTCCTAAAACACCATGCCTACAGGTCCTTTACATATCTCCCAGGGTGATGCCTCAACCAGTTTCCTGGGCAGGCTGCTTCAAGGCTTGACAACCTGTTTAGTGAAGATGACAAAGAATGTTTCACAAAATATACCAGAAAATGTAAAAGAATTATATAACTTTTGCAAGATTTTTCTGGAATGAGAAATATCAATATAAGCTAATGTAAAATGGGAGCAATGGACAGCGTTAGAATAGATGAGGACTGTGCTTCAACCTGGAAGCTAAATTTGTGTTTAAGGTGAACTAGTGAATAAATTGTCTGTTGAAAATGCTGGCATTAAAAGTGATTTTAGATTTAGTTGTAGGTGCAGGAATTCATTGGTTCACTGAAGTGAGCTTATTCTTGCAAAGAGTGTAGATGATCAGAATGTCTGAAAGAACGGCACATGGAACAAACAGGGAAGATCTGCTTCCAAGAATATGGAGGCTGAATATAGTGCAGAGTTGTAAATGCCAAACTTCTCAGCAATCCTGCCTGCGGGAAAAGTCTGGAAGAGGTGTTCGTTAGCCTAATTGCTTTCAGCATCATAGGTAAGTGTGTATAAAAGATGTAAGAAGTATAAAGAGATCTCAACAAGGCAGAGGAGAAAGATGAAACTTTTTTTCACGTTTTTGAATTCATTAATAGGACATTGATCTCTGCTAAAGGAAGAGGTATCCTTGAATTGTCACCTAAGATTCCGGTAGGTGCCCTAGAAAATGTGCATTCGTGAACAATTACAGTTGTGATTGTGGTAGACAGCTGTCTTAGGAACCTGGACTAGAAAACAATGAATACAGTCTTGAGGAGTTGTTCTGTCCGTTTCCAGCCTCTACCTGATATACTGTGTTATGTATCATTGATCTATGAGAGTCCCTGCCTTGGTGTCAACAGAAGTTTTCTTTGGAAAGCACCAGCCTGATTCATGGACATTACTGCAAAAAGCTTTGAACAAAATATGTCATCAGATGTGAGAAGACTGTAAGGCTTTATGTAAGTAAAATAAGGTTTTATGTTGCTCTGAAATGAACAGTGACACTGAGGATGCTACAGTGCTTGTCGTGTATGCCAAAAAGTCAAACCAAATAAAGGCAAAGTGTCTTTGCAGAAACTGGCAGACACGTTTTTCCTAGTAGGAGAAAGCTGTATACATGTTAGACGATTAGAAACTATTTGAGACTATTACTGTCATTTCCCTCTGATGACCTTACTAAACAAAATATGGTCAAAAAGGCAAGTGAGTGACCAAAGGCCAGAGTTTAATGACCACAGATTCGAGAACCCTGTCATGGAAAGCACTTTCAGCTACACAATCGCCACTCCCTTAAGCCCTGGTCCCACAGAATGAGAAATGCCATAATTTAGAGCTGTTGAAGCTGCAGAAGGGTGCTGATGAGGCATGGATTGTTCAAACAAACACAGATGCCATTAAAGGCAGCTTTGAGAACATTTACGGTAGCCAAATAAAAAGAGACAGGAATGCTGTACAAAGAAATTTTCCAGGAAAGACACCAGAGTGCCAATTATTGGACTGGTTTGTGTCATTGTTCCTTTTGTTGTGTTCTTTCTTTTGTTCCTCCTACTCATGCATCACCTTAATGCTGCTACATAGAGAACTTGATATTTCTATACTATTTCCGTACCTTAGCTAAGATGTTCTGGAATTTCAGGACTATATTTGAGTACAATGCACAGCAGAGTTGTATTTGTTGCCCCATTTTTGCAAGTGAAATGAGTTTCAAGAAGTACATTTCACTCATCCATTGGCACAAAACAAATACCTTTGTAGATTACTTATTTGCTTGCAACTTGGCAACAACAAAAATATTTTATGTAAAAATAAACTGCATAGCACAGGAAATTATCAGAAGATAATTTTATTTGCAGAATTATTTGGGTTGAAACAATTTTTGAAGTGTATTTGATAAACATAATAAGTCAATCACATAATTTTAACTTGCATCCTCATTTCACACAAATAGTAGTCATGGCTTCCTCTCACTGCAAAAGAAAGACATTGAAAAGTCTGACTTCAAATATAATCTTTGGGCCTAGAACTCCTTATTGAAAAAAAGCTACTGTTTTCCATTGCAACCCTGTATAAAATAGTTAAGATTCACTTACATAAACTTTCTGAACCTAAATAAATATTATGTATTAAAGTCTCTAAATCTTGTTATCCACCCAATTATTTTGATTTTATTTTTCTGTGATGAAAAGGTTGAAGTTTAATTTGTTACCACTGTCTCTCTGATCCTTGTTTCTTTTCCTTCTGTTCCCAACTTTTTGCTACTGTTGTGTAAATAATAGGTAATAAATGGAAAAACTGATTCTATGTTCTCCAAGCTAAAGGAACATTAAAAACCTTTCTTCTTCTAGATTGTAGGGATATAAAGAATATCTTAATATTTAAAACAGATTAAAGCTCCCCTAGCTTCTGATTGTGTAACCAATTGATATTGGCTTGTTTAACAACAATAAACAGAAATCTTTTTGTATGCCTGTAGGTAGATAGGTATTCTAAAGATCTGCAAACTTAAACATTTCTTCCCTACCCAGGCTTGACTAAGGCATGACTATTTGCAGATGCATATTCCACACCCTTACAGGAGTGTTTGTGATGCTTCTCTCTCACTGCTATGCACAATTGAATCGAGTGTTTTCAATAGGAATGTCGTCTTACACACCACGTGGGAAAGAAGGGGTCCCTTTTTCTTGTGAGCAGAGAAACTTCTACATACCAGTATTTTTTCCCTCTGGATGCATAATGCAGTGGCCATGGTGTGAGATGAGGTGGTGCTGGACATTGGTGTCTTCACTTCAGTAAGACCATGTAGAGCCCATCTGTCATCTTGGACAACATCATTGCCAAGCTGTTTGGGTTTGAAGATGAACACAGGAAGTGTGGGTTGTGCTCCAGTGAGCAACCCGTAAGATGTGGTTATTATACTGTCACTTTTTCAAATACATGTTCTGTAATACCTGAACTGAGATTTAGACAGTAGAAAAGTTTGATTCTTGTGGACATTATATCTTGGATGCTGTAGCACACCAAGATTTATCCCACTGCACACTCCTTCTGATCTTTCTTGGGAGGTCCTGACAAATCCAAGACAAACAGTAGTCTGGCTGTGTTAATCATGTACCACTTTTCTGTTAGATGGTATTTTTGTGAGGCATTAGATACAAATTGGGATAGCTCTTTGCATGGACATAATATCATACATTGCTTGCCTTATCTATCTGTAGCTCTTTACTGTCCTTTTAATTGGTGACACCTTATGCATAAAAGTACTATCTGCATCCCAATAAGTAGTATTTGATTTTGGAACTAGCATGATGTTTATGATTAGGCACCAATCTTTGGCATGTACAAGGCAAGGACTGTATTGGATTCTGAAGTACAGCTTTAAAGTCCTGTAGCTTATTCCTGCACTGCTTTCAGTCTGCTGCTCTTAGTTAGATGTGATGGTGTGCATAAAAACTATGTAACAAAAACCGACTGATTGGCTAGAAAACTCCGTTGTGATTTTCTTTGACTGACTTGGTGACTCCTACTGCCTTCAACCAATTACATAGGTGCAAAACAATCCTATTTTTAAAACCAAAAGAAACATGAAATAATAGCTTGTCTTACAATTCTCTTTTTACACTCAGCACTAAAAAGTCCTCATCTTGTAGCAAAAAGATGTCAGGTACTTGCTGTACAATACTGGAGGTAAATCAACACTCAAAGGAAAGGCTTTAAGTTTATGAAAAGCAGCAGTGCTTCAGTGAAGAGCAACTCTGACAATGCAGAACATGTCTCATAAGCTAGTATTTGTCTATTTCTAGGACATAATTGATGCATTAAGGAAGTCATCAGAAACAATTTCCAGCTGCCTTCTGCAAATGCCAATATTTTTAATTTCTGCTTGCCAAATCCATGCACTGTGTAGAACTATTTCTTTTCATATACTGCCTTTGATAACAGGACTGAGTCTTCAAGTTCACTTGCTAATTAAAACTTTAAAAGCTTTTCACTTTTTTATTCGTGATCGGGGAGCTGAATTCTGCTTCAGTACTTTGTATATGTCAGATTAACCTCATAGTGCTCACTGAAGCTGTATCAGATCTATAGCATCATAAGTGAAAGAGAGTTTGGTCTCTGGCCACCAAGAACATGATGTGTCATGAAACAAAGCCAGTAAGATGATTTTCTAGAAACAGCCTCTGGTTGAAGCAGAAAATCAGCAGAAATGCAGAAGGAGGCAAATACCAAGTGAAGCTTAAAGTCTTTTATTTTGCATTTGGGTCAAAATTTGTGTACCTAATTTTCAAATAGTACGTTACTGAGAAAATAATATGCACAGAAATTTACAAATAAATTGTTCTGTCCTTTGCATGTGGTTATACTTTATGCTAAGAAGGTTGGACATATGTATTCTCTATCCATTTTCTGGAGAGCTGACACCTTTCTTAGGAGTGAGATAGATGACATCTTTAGGAGCATTTCTTAGATGGGAAAAGACAGGCAAGGTATCAGCTGATAATAGTGATATCTTCTTTTGCAAAGTTTATCATGACAGCTCTGAAAGTAATTTAGGACTTCCCCAACTTTGCTTTTCCAAGAGAAAAAAATGTCACAGAGTGGACCTGTGGCAAATTTTCTTGTAATGTTGCCTGGCTATTACGTTTTCTTACTGAATCTGCAAGCTGTTTTCCTTGGTTTTATAAATCTAAACCGATAAAAAATTAATTACTTCAATGTCTTGTGTCCTGTCAAATGTTCCAAGGTTCCTTCTGAAGCAATATTGATATAGGCAAGCATCCATCCACAGAACCAAAAAGCCATGCATGCTTTCTCTGCACCTCTCTGGGTGATGTTTCTTTTATAACATTTTTCTTCAGTGACCTTCTGCTGACACCTGCCTCTGAAGGATTTTCATAAAATCTGCAATTGAAGACTTAGGCTTAGAATTCCCTGCAGTGTGTGTGCAGAGCTGACACTAGAGTAAATCTTTTAATCGACAGAAAACATAATTGTTGCATCTTCAAAGTACAGAATTCCTACCTGTATCTGAGATGAAATGTTATATGACAGAAAGACTACCCAACATGCGTGTGAGTTTTGCATGGCTATTTTTCTCTGAATTTGTGTAAGCTCTGAAGCATTCAAAGGCTTAAGTTAATGTTTCTATTGTAATGAAGGCTGCAATATATAAGAAAGGCTGATTGATCTAGACTTTCACATGTGAAGCATGTGTGAAATACTTCTAGCCTAATTTTTCTTTTATACAGACAGAAAAATTGTGCACAAGAGGTGAAGGAGTAAAACCACTGAATTAGCACATGGCAGCATGCCACCTGTCTGCCTCAGGTGTTCGAGACCCCTTGCACTGTGGTACCCAAGGTATTCTTTGCCACTCACTGATTCAGTCTTGCCACATTTATTCTGGGCTTGAGTGTGCAAAGAAACGATACATGTATGATGCATTACAACTGCAGTTACAGGCATGTTAGTTCAGCAATAAGACTGTTCCACGAAGAGTTAGTGCATCTGAATTCCTCTGTGATAGATGGCTGTGCACGCACAACAGAGATCACACAGAAAGGTTTTTTTAATTATGTCAAAAAAATGCTGCACAACAGAAACAACTCTGAGAATCAACACTTCCCAAGTGATAATAAGAATGAGAAACAGATGTGCACATACTTGCACACAGACATGCAGATCTTGGATGATGAATTGTTGACCTATCTATGGGCTGATATGCCTGAGAGGTGTTGCCAAAGCTTCTTCAAATTCTTCTTCTACACTGGATAGAAATGCAAGATATAGACTGAGGAAATTAATTTCTTGCAATCTTGGTTAGATTGGCAGAATCACTAGATTCGGGAAAATATTGAGCTTCATAGATCTATTTTCACCAAGCCTTGAACATGTTTTACCTTCAATCATCCTAAATAACACACCTAAGACTTTTCTGGAAGTAGTTTGGTCATGAATTATTTTCCCTTTGCTCTGTATGTCATCTGGATGAACCTGATTGCACTTTTTTGTTGGCTGGTTGCTTTCTTTTGTTGGTTTACTTTTGTTGCTGGTAAGCTATTTGGCACAAGTAATAAGGTCTTGAATAATTTGAATGATTTTAAAATTATAGCCCAAATACTTAATGCCTGTCCATAACCTGCCCTGGATTAGTGTAAGTTCATATAACAGCTAATGTATGTGACATATTAATACGTGGGATGTGTATATTAATGTCCCAGGAAAAGTACCCAGTAAACCTTGTTTGTATGAGATTTCAGGACAGACTAACAAAAACAAAAACAGAAGCAACCCCAAAAAACAAAGCAAACCAAACCAATACAAAACCAAACAAAAAAAACCTCATATGACTGCAGAGCATCACAGTAATGACAAATAAAAATGGCTATTTTGTGAATAAGGCAATCCCTGCCTTGATGTAGATTCTATTTATCATGTAATTGTCCAAATATACCAAGTGCCTTTTCAACACATACTTCCCTCCCATTGCTTTTATATTCTCAGTTGGCTGAGCAGTGCATCTGCCTGAACCTGCTAACACACACGCAAAAGTGCACATTTCAAGTCACAGTTGGATCTTCTGAGATACACTGGAAAGTAGATAAATGCCTTAGAAGTGTGTCACCTAGCATGGCAAGAACCTGTGGTGAAATCTTTAAGGGAACCCCGTAGTCAGCTCAGCAATTTTGGTAACTTTTGGATGATACCGTAGCAGAGCCCATTGCATGCCCCAATGCATATTAAAATTTATATTTTGCTCTATCACTGTGATGAAGAAAGACCCATCATTAGTGAGCCTGTGCACTAAATTTTTGTTTTACCACAATTTTCTTTGCATTTTCTAATTGCAGTGTAAATATTTTCATGCTATGCATTTCTTGTCTCAGTTACTGAAATACTTTCCTGTCCTACCTCCTTCACTCTAACCATCCTTTAGACCTCTTTAAACCCCTTTAAACTGAAGTGTCTGCTGTCACCTTTACCCATTGCCTACTTGTGATGGCTCCTTCTATGTGAGATTTATTACTTCTTCTTTTCTCTCACTTCATCCTGTTCAGGTGGTTACTCACAGCTCTTGCTCCTCTCATACATATACTTCCTCTTTGTTTTACCACATTTCTCTGCATCTGACAACCAGGATGACCCTTACCTTTTTGGCCTGAAAAGTCATGTCTTGCTCAGATATCTTTGTTCTGCATTATATATTGATTTCTTAAATGAATAAAAAAATCTTTTTTTTTTCAGGTATTTTGGTGTGAACGGAAAATCATGTAGTCACATATGGTGCAAGGTCAACTGGTTAACAGAAACACTGGTAGATGTTCTACGTGTACCACTTTTTTTGCTGCTGCTAATTCAAATAGAACGGGCAGGTGTTTTCATATGAGTGCAACAGATGATCAAATAAGTCCAACCTTACTAAGATGATTGAATTTTTGATGATTAAAGAAGTCAACCCAGGTCACCAGGTTCATATATTTGCCAGCACTTGGTCTGTTAGAAATTCTTTTCTGGATCTGAACAAACACATGCAATGATCTTTGCACAACAATATGTAACTACTTTTCCTCACAGTTTGGAAGAGGGTAAATTCCCACAATAAATTCACTCAGTGTCCTGTTCTTCCACTGATCCATTGGCAGACGTCCCTTTGGCAGTTGTTCCAGAGGATGCTGATTATTTGTTGAAAAAGGGGAAGATCAGGAACATGGTGACTTATTTCCTTTTCTCCCTACTGTTTCTTTGCTTTTTTAAGCTGTGTATTATTGGGGCACCAGGGAGAAAGGAAGAACAAGAGTTTTAGCCTTTTTTTTGGATATCTATCAATCAAGGTTCATCTAGATTTTCACTAGAGACCCTCAGTCTTTGAGTCTGTCAGCTTTGACTTTCTTGGCTCTTCTTGTTTTCTTTCATGACAAAACCACTGTAAAAGTATCAGTATATCCTCATATTTTCACTGAGGAAGGCTTTACAAAATATTTTGTTGCAAGTTTTGTTGAGATATTTTCCCTAGGGTAGTTATTTATGTTATTGTATTAGTGGGGTTTCATGCTACTCTGTTTATAGGTTCTGGGATATTTTTGTTGTGTGTGGGGCTTTTTTGCATCCCAGGAAAAAACACATATATTTAAAGTTTGCTCAGAAGAGTATGCTTTTGCCTATCTTATGCCCAAGAAAGCAGTGACTCTTTGGAGTGGTTGAGAATACAATAAAAATAGTATATTTATAGCTTTGTAGAAAATGTAGTAAATATAAACACAAAATAGTAGTTTTAGGGGATTTATATATATGTGCTTTGATAGCTTAGTAGAAAAAAATGTCTCTATTTCCTCCTTAAAAACTGTAGAGGATGGAGTCTTAAAAATAAAAACTAGGCTCTTCTCCATTTAAAATCTGTATTGCCTAAAATATAATATCCAGACAACTCTTTTAGTTTCATTCCCATTGACATTCTACAAGGTTTTTTTTTTTTGTCCTGTCTGCCAATAAAATTCTGACTACCATTCCAAACCATGAAACACTGAGGAAAGAAAGGGATTTCTCATAAAAGCAGTGTGGGAGAGCTCTGTGTCTCCTGTGATACATGACTGTATTAGTCATGTAGAGTGCTATTGAAATTTGTGGAATGAAAGCAAGCATCCTCTCGAGGGAGTATCTGAAAGATTTGTTTTCATGGATAGCCTGTTCCCACCAGACACCTTCCATTTAGCTGTAACGATAGGAACATTGATAGCTCTTTGCCAGAAACCCACAAACCTCTGTCATTTGACCTTCATTAACAGCATTAGAAATTTCCAAGACTGATACAGCCCCTTCTGGGCTATGTCACCAATTTTGCACATAGATAGCTGTATGAGCCAACTGCTGCAGCCACTGAGTCCAATTATTTTTATCCCATTTTTCTTCCATCTGAGATGGACTGCCTAGGATCTTCTTATAACCACAGGAGTATCTTTCCTTAAGTCTCTGAGACATGTTTTAGGTTTGACATTGAGCTAATATTTTACTACACCTAGAAAAGAAAAATTAATGTGGGGAGCTTGGTTTCCTGTACTATTCCTTTAGCATGCTGTTAGTGGGATTAATCCAAATTTTACTTTACATTTTCAGTCTTATTTTATCTTTGCAACATACTACAATCTAGATAACAACAGTGTCAGAGCAAATTAATTTTCCAGATATTTTCCGATTCTGAACTTGTACAAAGTCTATTTGGTGAGAGAACATAAGTGTATCAAGGAGTAGTACCTATGTCTGTAAAGCAGGATGGGTGGTTGCCATAGCAGCAATTAATCCACTAAATAGGGAGTAACTTAAAATGATTCAAAGACAAAGACTGATTTAGGTCAGGGAATAACACTTCACAAAAGGAGAAACTTCTCTCTGACTTGTTTTACTTTTGTGAATTCAGTTACAATGCATATTGAGAAAATACCTATTTGCCACAACATTTGTGTTAGGACTCAAGAAGCCTTGAATACAGTGAAGAACTAACTCACAACACTTCTGGAAGCTCCACTGTCAGCTGAATAAAAGTGTAAAGATGTAGATGTCTTACTTGTTGTATGTTATTTATGGATTCCTTCGTCTCTAACTGATAAAAAAAACCTCAAACATTCCCAAGATGTTACATGAGTGTTGTCCTCTGCTAGAATTTGAATGAGCTCACACTGAAATGCTTGTCTGAAATGCCCTGAACTGTGGGCGTGGTTGCTCGCCTCTGGAAATGTCAGTGGTATTTTTGGTAGGTATCTGCATACGGATATGTGTGTATGTGTGTGCATGTAGACAAATCTAAAAGGAGATTCTAGAAAAATTAGGTTGAATCACATCGAAATAAAAATGTCTGCAAATAACCACCTCTACCTCTTTATGTAATTCTCAGGATGTGAGTACTGAGGAGCTGTTGATCATCTTTGGTGTCAGTGTGGTTTGGATGCAGGGATTATGGCATTGTGCATTTGTGAATGAGTAGGAGATTGTCTAGTAAAAAAGGCTTCAGCTTCAGCTCCTGAGTATTTGGTTGTGATGTGACAGACACTGCATTGTAACACTGAGGTCTGGTGCCCAAAGTTCAAAGCAGAGCAAAAAAATAGGATTCGCTAGAGTCTCAGCAGTGAGGTGCTATTGTTTATAGAATTAGGTGTAACCTCCTTTATAGGAAAAAAATATTGTCAATATACATTTTGATCATGGAAGGGAAGATTAATGAATTTCTTGGTCAGTCTTTTAATTTAGTATTTAGATGCACAATAGAAACTTAACAAGAAGGTCTTCTCACAACTGTAGCAGTAATTGAGGGAAGTTGAAGCTAAATAAACTGTTATTAAACCAGTGTACACTCTTTGGGAAATGATAAAATCAATCACAGGAAAAATTTGTAAATTCCTCCATCATGCTATGTTTTACATAAAGACTTATACTTTAGGTTAAGGCCTGGCTATGGAAATTAGGATGATAGGCCTCATAATCTCAGTATGTCATATACAGAGGTAGGGTTAGACCCTTCTCAGCCCATATCCCAAGGTCTGCTTGTTCTCACTACTCTACAAACCAAAAGCAGCCAGCTCTGTACAGATGAAACCATCTCTCATCATTCCTGTTGTGGAGAGGTTTTTTGATCTGCTTCAGCTTCCTTGCCAACTTAACCTCAGCTCAAGGTGAAACACATCCATTGTGATTTTTTCTTTTCATTTAAGGCAAAAACATCTACCCCTTGTTGATTTGGCAGTTACTGACTTGGGTCACAATGACTCAAGATCTGATGACTATCAGCAGTGATTTTAGGCCTGATTGACCTGGTTTGGTATGAAACCACTGATGTGGTGAGTAAGCTGTGTCCCTTATACCTTATTAACTGCTCCTACAACCATCAGTGCCACATGTTGCTTGCTCTCAGTAATTATCCCTCATTTTTGTACCATGGCATGACTGTGGTGTACTTTTCCATGTGCATGCATAACAACAATACAGTAAAGTAGAGACTTATCTCCTAGGTAATATATTTTCACAAGAGCAGTATTCTTTAGTACTATAATTTGGTAGCCTGACCCAGAAATTTAATTTAGGCAGAGCATGGTATTTGAGAGCACCCCTGGGTCAGTTATTCCCCTGTCCCTATAAACTGCCCTCCATAATATTTATTTCTGAATCGTCTGGCAGTGGTGAATTTCGTGGTGGGATAAAATTATCTGGGTTTCCAAATTACTGATAGCAGTCTTCCTGGCCACAGGAAGTGAGTTCTCCCACAATGCAAGGTTTGTGAAAAATGGTGCCTTCTTCCAGCATCTGTGATGATGGCTGAAATGCGAGATTACCATATGAAATTTCATCCTGTACTTTTTACCCAGTGATCAATTCTGGTGCTGAGGTTTTTTGTTGTTTTTTTTTTTTTTTACTCCATCATTTATGTTTACCACTCATGTCTCTGTTAATTTTTACTGTATCTAACAAAAATAGCCCAGGAACATAATCTCTTCCTCGGTCAACTCAGCATTCCTTCCCTACCCCCCTTTTAAAAAGTGGGAGGGTTTGCAACAACTTGAATTAGAAAGGTATGGGATTAGTATCCTCTGTCTATGATGGGGAGATTTGTTTGGCCAGAGTCTCACTGCTCTCATTGCTGTGTCCCATATCCTGTGCTTCAAACATCCTCCTTGCCCTTGCCAACTCAAAACTCTCTCAAAATTATTCATTAAAGTTATTCATTCAGCTACTGGCTCAGTGAACATTGTAGACATACTTTTGGGGGATGATTTTACTGGCATTAGCCTACAGGAATCAAATCTTGTTTGTTCTTGACACTCACAAACCATCTTCCTGACATTGTTGTGTCTCCTGTAGATGAAAAATTATTTATCTCCTTACCTGGACCTATCTCCTTATCCTACTGTTTTGTTTTTTGCCCTTTCCTTTGTTACGATAGGTGACAGAAAGGGCATTGTAAAAAAATTGTTTCAGCTCTGTGATCTGAGTTCCTGCAAGGCATTAGGTGTTTATCAATTGACTACAGTTATTTTTCTGCTAATTGAAGAGCCACCCTTAATCCTGACAGTGAATAATTCTAGTCTTCTTTTTTTAATGTGATATTTGTTTGCCTCTGTCCCTTCCCCATTGCTTGGAAAGGAAAACAAAATCTTGACTAGCTGCCTGCAGAGTTCTTTGCTGAAATTCCTGAAGAATTTGTAAGCAACTCCCCTCTTCACAGAAGTTTTTAGTCATGACGCTGGGGGTGAGAGAATGGATTGGAAATCCTCCAGGAAGGTCTTCCAGGAAGGCAAACCAAGACAAAAGAAAACTTAATTTTTTCTAATATGCAGGTCATGCAAGCATGAGATTTCCTCATGGTGAAGAAAATTACCTGTCCACAAAAACAGTATCCTGATATTTGAAAGTGAAGAATAGTCAGGGATTTAAAGCTTTATCATGAAGATCATTTGCTCTGTGCTGTTAAGCTTGAAAGACATTTAACATAACTCAAGTTGATAAAGTAGTCTTCAGCTGGTGATGTTTTTTGGCAATCACATTGTTTAATTTCAGATGCAGCTTGTACATTTTTAGACAAATTACGTGCATTATTTCGAGTGTTGGCACTCACGACACTCTGTCTCTTGTCCCACATGTCTTGTCCCACATATCTGCATCAATGATCTGAAACAACCACACTTCGATGAAAAGCCAAAAAACCCCAGTTCACACTTTTGTGAGAACAAAGAGTCCTGCAGTTTCAAGTCCTTTCTATATTTATGTAAACTGATACAACTCCAAACCTATGTTTGAATTTTTTCCTTGCTTTCATGTCTTGATGATTTATTTTTCAGAATGTTGATACCTGCAAAGTCAAGAAGAACCATTTATTAGTTTCCCAGCATAGTAGTTTCCTGCAAGTGGATGTGCAGTTGAGCAGAGGCAAAATGTTTTAGAAATATGAAGCAATAAGTCATTATACTTACCTTGAGCAGTTTTAGCATTTGTTCTCAACTCTCACAAAAAAAAAAATTATGATTTATTTTTGAATAAATAAAATATAGTGAGTTCAGTGTTAATTGGCCTAATTGAAAATTTTTCCTGCCATTGTGCTTTGGAGAAGGTGACAGTGAGATTGACAGTGGGATCAAGGGCACCCCAGAAAATTTGCAGATGATACTCACCTGAGTGGTGCAGTCGACATCATGGAGGGAAGGAATGTCATCCAGAAGGATCTGGGCCAATGCAAACCTCATGAAGTACAACAAGAGGAAGTGCAGGGTCCTGCAGCTCAGTCTGGGCAATCCCAAGTACACCTAGAAGTTGTGTGGGGAAATGATTGAAGCAGCCCTGTGGAGAAAGACTTGGGGCAGAGCTTGATGAAGAACTCGAGTTGGCAGTATATGCTTACAGCCAGAAAGCAAATGAAATCCTCACTGCATCCAAAGCAGTGTGGCCTGGGGTGAGGAGGGGGATTCTGCATCTTCACTCTGCTTTATGAGATCCCTCCTGAACCACTGTGTACAGTTCAGACGCCCCCAATTTAAGAAGGACATGGAACAGTTGGAACAAGTCCAGAGGAGGCCATGAAGTTGATAAAATGATGGGAGCATGTGCCCAATCAAGACAGGCTGAGAGAGTTGGGACTGCCTGGAGAAGAGAAGGTTGTGTGGAGACCTCATAGCAGCCTTCCATTATCTACAGGAAGCCTGGAAGAAAAGCTGGAGAGGGGCTTTTCAACAGGAATTTTAGTGATAGGACAAGGATTAATGGGTACAAACCAAAAGAGGTGAACCTTGGGTTAGATATTAGAAGAAATTCTTTACTGTGAGGGTGGCGAGGCACTAGAACAGGTGGTACTGAAGAGTTGTGGATGCCTCATGCCTAGAAGTCTTCAAGGCTGGGTAGAATGGGGCACTGAGTAACCAGCTTTGCTGAAAAATGTCCCTGCCCACTGCAGAGAGCTTGAAACCAGATTAAGAGTTTTTTTGAAACCAGATTTAAGGGGTTGAAACCAGATTTAAAGTATTTAAGGNCATTGCTGTGTCCCATATCCTGTGCTTCAAACATCCTCCTTGCCCTTGCCAACTCAAAACTCTCTCAAAATTATTCATTAAAGTTATTCATTCAGCTACTGGCTCAGTGAACATTGTAGACATACTTTTGGGGGATGATTTTACTGGCATTAGCCTACAGGAATCAAATCTTGTTTGTTCTTGACACTCACAAACCATCTTCCTGACATTGTTGTGTCTCCTGTAGATGAAAAATTATTTATCTCCTTACCTGGACCTATCTCCTTATCCTACTGTTTTGTTTTTTGCCCTTTCCTTTGTTACGATAGGTGACAGAAAGGGCATTGTAAAAAAATTGTTTCAGCTCTGTGATCTGAGTTCCTGCAAGGCATTAGGTGTTTATCAATTGACTACAGTTATTTTTCTGCTAATTGAAGAGCCACCCTTAATCCTGACAGTGAATAATTCTAGTCTTCTTTTTTTAATGTGATATTTGTTTGCCTCTGTCCCTTCCCCATTGCTTGGAAAGGAAAACAAAATCTTGACTAGCTGCCTGCAGAGTTCTTTGCTGAAATTCCTGAAGAATTTGTAAGCAACTCCCCTCTTCACAGAAGTTTTTAGTCATGACGCTGGGGGTGAGAGAATGGATTGGAAATCCTCCAGGAAGGTCTTCCAGGAAGGCAAACCAAGACAAAAGAAAACTTAATTTTTTCTAATATGCAGGTCATGCAAGCATGAGATTTCCTCATGGTGAAGAAAATTACCTGTCCACAAAAACAGTATCCTGATATTTGAAAGTGAAGAATAGTCAGGGATTTAAAGCTTTATCATGAAGATCATTTGCTCTGTGCTGTTAAGCTTGAAAGACATTTAACATAACTCAAGTTGATAAAGTAGTCTTCAGCTGGTGATGTTTTTTGGCAATCACATTGTTTAATTTCAGATGCAGCTTGTACATTTTTAGACAAATTACGTGCATTATTTCGAGTGTTGGCACTCACGACACTCTGTCTCTTGTCCCACATGTCTTGTCCCACATATCTGCATCAATGATCTGAAACAACCACACTTCGATGAAAAGCCAAAAAACCCCAGTTCACACTTTTGTGAGAACAAAGAGTCCTGCAGTTTCAAGTCCTTTCTATATTTATGTAAACTGATACAACTCCAAACCTATGTTTGAATTTTTTCCTTGCTTTCATGTCTTGATGATTTATTTTTCAGAATGTTGATACCTGCAAAGTCAAGAAGAACCATTTATTAGTTTCCCAGCATAGTAGTTTCCTGCAAGTGGATGTGCAGTTGAGCAGAGGCAAAATGTTTTAGAAATATGAAGCAATAAGTCATTATACTTACCTTGAGCAGTTTTAGCATTTGTTCTCAACTCTCACAAAAAAAAAAATTATGATTTATTTTTGAATAAATAAAATATAGTGAGTTCAGTGTTAATTGGCCTAATTGAAAATTTTTCCTGCCATTGTGCTTTGGAGAAGGTGACAGTGAGATTGACAGTGGGATCAAGGGCACCCCAGAAAATTTGCAGATGATACTCACCTGAGTGGTGCAGTCGACATCATGGAGGGAAGGAATGTCATCCAGAAGGATCTGGGCCAATGCAAACCTCATGAAGTACAACAAGAGGAAGTGCAGGGTCCTGCAGCTCAGTCTGGGCAATCCCAAGTACACCTAGAAGTTGTGTGGGGAAATGATTGAAGCAGCCCTGTGGAGAAAGACTTGGGGCAGAGCTTGATGAAGAACTCGAGTTGGCAGTATATGCTTACAGCCAGAAAGCAAATGAAATCCTCACTGCATCCAAAGCAGTGTGGCCAGTGGGGTGAGGAGGGGGATTCTGCATCTTCACTCTGCTTTATGAGATCCCTCCTGAACCACTGTGTACAGTTCAGACGCCCCCAATTTAAGAAGGACATGGAACAGTTGGAACAAGTCCAGAGGAGGCCATGAAGTTGATAAAATGATGGGAGCATGTGCCCAATCAAGACAGGCTGAGAGAGTTGGGACTGCCTGGAGAAGAGAAGGTTGTGTGGAGACCTCATAGCAGCCTTCCATTATCTACAGGAAGCCTGGAAGAAAAGCTGGAGAGGGGCTTTTCAACAGGAATTTTAGTGATAGGACAAGGATTAATGGGTACAAACCAAAAGAGGTGAACCTTGGGTTAGATATTAGAAGAAATTCTTTACTGTGAGGGTGGCGAGGCACTAGAACAGGTGGTACTGAAGAGTTGTGGATGCCTCATGCCTAGAAGTCTTCAAGGCTGGGTAGAATGGGGCACTGAGTAACCAGCTTTGCTGAAAAATGTCCCTGCCCACTGCAGAGAGCTTGAAACCAGATTAAGAGTTTTTTTGAAACCAGATTTAAGGGGTTGAAACCAGATTTAAAGTATTTAAGGTTCGTTGCACCCTAAACCATTCTGTGATTATATTTTATGATACTAAGGCAGAGTTTGATAGTCTTGACTTTTTTATAGTAGTAATGCTGCAAATTTAAGAGAAATAAAATTTTGAAAATCGTGATTGTTATTTCTATTTCCTCTACAGCTAAGAAAAATTATCTTGGTCATAACTTGGTGTAGTTCAGATAAATGGAATTAAGAGGAACACTTTCCTACTAAGAAACACAGCCAACATTTCAAGATTCATATTTGTGAAGTTGTTTTGTAGCTGGAAGCAGAAGTTTCTGGGCAGTGTTTTGTGATTTCAGATGCATTTGGGCCGAGTTTAATCACTGCATCTGACCGTGGACAAATCTGAACCCATAATAAAGACCTATGATGGTTTGAGTAATATTTTTGACTACAATCCAAGATTCAGTTTTGCATTTCAGATTTTTTAATCTTGGTTCTCCTGTGATACCCAAGGAAAGTTACATCTCTGGCTTTTGTGGCTCCAGCAAGAAAATGGGGGGAACTCTGTATTTTGTAGACATCTTAACATTTAGGACTGTAGGATCTGAGCACAAGTCAGGCTAATGGGAACTTCCAAAGGTCTTCAGTCCAACCCACTGGATTGCACTGCAGCAAAGCCAGAGTTTTTTGGCTGTCAGTGGAGCTCTAGTCCTTCCGGACTGCTCCCCCTCTGCAGTTGTGTGCATACACTGGGATATCCACCTGCCATACCTTTCCTGAGGTCTCTCGTTCCTCTTGCTCTCTATCCTGTGTTTCCCAAGCAAACTGGTCTGTGACTTTTCATGTTTCATGGCCAGACTTTCCCACATGCCAGTTATGCCTCTTAGCCTAGAACAGTTTTTCACGGAGGTTCAGTTTCATCATCTGCATTGTCAGCACTGCTGTGTTGGTTAGAGCTCAGGAGAAATATGCCCAACTACTGGAACTTTCATTTTATGCCAGTTACTAGTGTCTCTGGAGCCTCCTCTGTCTAGCCCTGGGCAGTTTGCAATTTCCTAAGATGAGCAGTGTAGCCCAGCCATTCATGCTTACTCCTATGATATGGTCAACCATGACACCAATTGAGTCAAGTTTTTGTAACAATTCTCTTCAGCGGACCAAGAAAAGCAATGAAATTGATATGTTAATATAGTGCTTTAGAAGACAGCAGTTTATCAATGTCACTGAGTCTTGAGAAAAAATAAACAGGACTGCAGCAGGAGAGGTGGGCAACAGTAAAGAGACAGAATATATCACAAACACAACTCTCTGCATAAGAGCATCTCTTTTAAATGAAAGGAATTGTGCTCCAGGGATTGCTTTGTGCCAGAGGAGCAGCTCTGGCACCAGACACTGCTGCAGCACCAGACACACCTGGCCCCCAGTTCACACCTGATCCTGGGGCTACATCACTATTACTTGGCAATCTCCTGCACCACACAGCCATGTCAAATTGCTGTTCCGTTCTGGAAAAACCAGCTGTGTCAATTTCAGCTCCTTTCACAATACAAGTTAAAAATATCTTAAAACCTAGCATTTGGAGGGACAATGTGCTTAGGGGAAAAGAGTGTTTTCAGATTTCTGAAAGGAAAATTGAAAGTAGAGAAATGCACATAAAAATAAAAGTGTCTTTAGTTGATTTGATTTGCTTTTGTGGTTTACTGAGATGATTTGTGGTTGGTTTGGGTCTTTTTGGGGGACGTATTGTTTTTTTTTAGTAAAGCTACTAAAAGTAGAACTAATGAAGCCGATTTACAATACTTAATTTTAACCTAAAATGTAATCTTCCCACTTCGGGTTTTGTGACCGTCACAAAAGACAGAAAGAAACACTCTATTTGATTGCTTTATCTCAGTATGACTAAGAAAAAACTGGAATAGAAACTAGTAAGACTGTGTGGATGTATGCATACCAGCAAACACTATTTATCCAGATGACAGGCTACCTAGGAGAAAAGCTGTTGTGAATTTTGCTTTGTTATCAGTTATTTCTCTATTTCAAGCAGAAAGACTTTCTAGGGTAATTGTAAAATGGTTTTGAAAATTGTTATTACTGACCAATGTTTGCTTTCTTTCTTTATCTTTTATACTATATATATATATATATNTTGCATCAACCTAGTTTCCTTTGATCATGTATTGGAAAAATACTGAATTAAATGAAGATCAGCCACTCATTTCAAGAGATTTCTCTTTAATTTGCCTGTGACTGAATTAATGCTGCCAGTTAAGGTTTTCATTCCTCTTTTCTTTTTCTTCCACATTTTTTTTACCGCGTTGTACCCTATTTGGTAAAAGAGCCATACGACTTACTGAAGAGTGAGATTTTATGTGTTGTGAATGACCACAATGCACATGGAGCTACTTGTACAGCAGATACCAGTTAAAAGTCATGTTCACAGCCTTTAGTTAATAATGCAGAGATCACAGCTGTTAAGAGCTGTACAGTCCTGCTAAAATCTATGCCATCCAAACTTCCTGCTCTCTGCTATTTTCAAGCAAATAAACGTGAACTAGTGCATAGTATTTCTGATGCATTCTCTTTGATTGCAAAAGATACCCAATCCTGATTCCAGTGGCTTCAAAGAGAGGTTTATCACATATTGATAATTCAATCACGCTGTGATAAGTTATTCCTAGAAAGAAGCTTTGTGGATAGCCACTGGGGTGGGAATTTTGCCTTCTTAGGGCATATTTTAGTTTGTCAGGGTACTGATTTTTCTCCTTGGTTCCTGCTATCAGGTAACAAGATACCTGGTCTGCTATTCAGTCATTTTGCATCTAAGAATACCTGTTTCTTCAAACACTTTTTCTGTTTTTCTGGGTAGCATAAATGTGGCCTTTGGTTCTGTCAACAAAGGAAAATAAGTGCCTGGAACTCTGTTTTACAGATATTTCTCATACTTTTACTCTATCCCTGTATTATTAATTTTCTCAAAGGTATATCCAAATTCCACACTTTGCAGCCTGTATAGTTGAGAAAAACCACACTTTCTACATTTTGCGTAAGAGGGTGACAACAAACCTTGGGAAGATCCCACCTGTCCTTTCATTGCTACCTTGTGGAAAATAATAAATTAGCAGTTTGATTGTTGTGGATTAGAAAAGGCCACCAGGCAGAAAAGAAACATAGAGAAGTTTTGTGCAGTATCTCTAGTAAAACATAGCAGCACAAGGTGCAGAATTTAGCTTTGACCCTGCAGAGATGATTCTAGTTTCTTTCTCCATGTGTGCAATGGGTCATTAGATGCCAAAATTCAACATATGTTTCACAGTAGATTTTTCATGATATTAAATTTGTAGAAAGGTCAAAGCTGATGATTGCTAAATTATATTAGCAAGAATGATCACATATAGGGCTAGAAAGGAAATGGTCTGAAAATCATAAACATGTTTTGATTACTGCTTTGCTATTTCTATTCTCATTCCAGATATATAACTTTTTACTTTTTTACAGCTGATAGGACAGTGCATCACTGCTGATAAGGAAAGCTTCCCTTTATTAATATTAGTGTTGTGTCCTTAAAGAGCTTTTGTGTTTTTTAGCTTCCAAAAAAAGCTTCTTTTGGCATTTATCCCCTTCTAGAATATCCTTTGTTTCATATATCTGTTCACAGAACAGCATGCAATCTAATTAACAAGCAATCATAAATTGTAATTCTTTGGTCATCTTAAAAAAGAATCCCCAAAAACCAAAAAAGAAAAAAAAAAGAAAAGAAAACCCCAAACAAAATGTGTGTACAAAAAATCCCCAAACCCAAACCACCACCAAAAAAGAAACCAACTAAACAGTCGATATAATAATTATCAAAATGTTTTTGTACATTTCCCAAAATTGTATAAAACTTCAGGTGTCATGTGATCAAAACATCTTGGACATTCTTCTTCAATTCTCGTTTGCTCTCCCTTAACTTTTGTATTTATGTGTTAGAAAGGTGGGAAATACAACCCAATTGACACCTAGGTTAGTTACTGAGCAAAGATGATGGAAAATTTTATTTTTGACAGAGAGTGAATTTTTTATGATGAAGGTGAATATTTTATGAATAAAAGAAAATGAAATGGTATGAAATAGAGGGGTGGTCAGTTTTAAAAGATGAAGTAATGGACCCAGCATGAAAGGTAAAAACCCTTTTTTGTGTTTGTTTTATCCACAGCAATTTAGTATGGTAGATAATTGTGATAGTGTGAAGTTGAGACTCTCTGACCAGTTTTTTCAAATCTATGCAATGATTTGAATTGAATGAATTTGAGTGAAATTCCCATTAGAATTTGATGTGAGTTTTGCTTCAGACACCTTATTATATTCTTCCATACTGATATCAAAAGCAAGATTGTATACAAAATAAAAATCTCTTTGTTATACTAGTTTTTCACCCAGCTTCACCTCTTTAATAGAGGTGCATCGGTTTATTTAACTCCTGCTAAGCAGAGGACCCACAGCTGTGCAAGAGATGGTGAATACTGCTGCAGAAAGGCAGACATGCACTTTCTGCAGCAGTATTCATCATAGCCCTACCCTCTATACAGACATTGATTCATGAGATGTGTGCTTCAATTCTTTAGTGGCCTGAGCTTGCTTTCCACATCATGGTTCCCTTTAATTTGGAGTATCTGCCTCCCAAATTTTATGTGTGAGATAAGAGCTAATCATTTTCTGTGCAGCCCCTCCAGGCAAATGGGTTGGTCAAGGCTTTTCCTGTTGAGCTATCTTTGGGAGTGCTGGCCAAGGAGCTTCAGTGGGATTTTTTAAAACTTTGCCTCTGACGATATCTCTTTTTTTTTTTTTTTTTTTAATTAGGAAATCAGCAAATCAACCTGCTACTCTTGTGCCTCTGGCTCTGCCTTCCTGTGAGATACAGAAATTCTGTATCTCACACCTGTTGCACATCCAGGTTTGCCAGCACTGCTGTGGTCCCACTGTCAGGTCCCCTGTTCCCTGACAGTACCTTCCCCTAGCAGAATAACAGCAGTAGCCACTGACTCTGCCTGTTGTCAGAGTTTCAAAGCAAACGCCTCAGATGTGGCCAGAGGGAATGGGTTGTTTCTGGGATGATGCTTTGTTAGAACAACAACCTCCGAGGTTTGTTCTCACCATTCATCCAATTGCCCCCCCTTTTTTTTTTAATTCCTGATAGAGGTAGCAACTACTGTGTTAGTATAGCAGTATTAGCATACCCTCAAGTGTTATTTTACCAGTATGTAATATCTCTGCAGATTGGAATGGCTATACAGAATTCAAACAAATCTGTGGATATTTTACTTTCCTCAGTATAGTGCTACGCTGCAAGTTTAGATTCAGGTCACAAATTCTTGAATTTAAGCAGCCTAAAAACTCATCTCTTCCTGAAGATGTACCTTATTCTACTTGGAGAAACATGAATATAGCTTTTTAGCATCCAAGTGTGTGTGTGGGCTGTTTGTGTCCATGATAGGGATATTGGTCACAAACGCTTAGTGGAGAGGAATTTAATGCAGAGGTAATCTCAGAACTACTAAAAATGTTGAATCTTGGACCCCATGTAGGCTGAGGTCCAATGAACACCGTTCTTCATGGTACTGTGTGAAGTGTGGCTAAATGCATACAGAGGCTAAATGCATACAGAGGCTAAATATTCAGCACTTACAATGAATCACATTACGGTGTGGAATACAATTTTCAGATTTTAAGCCTTAGAATGATAATACAAATTTGAAATTTAAAATTACAGTACTATGGTTTATATGGCATAAGCACAATGAATATGTTTATGTAAATATTTCTATGGTTATGAATAAAAGCCATTTTTCAATAAAGCTTATGTAAAGCAGAGCTCCAACTTTTTACACATAATTTTCTATTCAGCAATCTGATTCCATCACACCAGACTAGCCTATCCAGAATGTTAAAATTAGGAATATGCTGCTGTCCAAGTGAGCGTAGTTACCTTGAAATACTGGAAGCTGTATAATAGGGTGGACTTGGCTCAACTGGAGTTCTTTTCTATTCTCTCATGCTTCACCTCAGCATATTCCTACTCAACAGGATGTCTAAATTCACCAGGAAAAGAAGACAGGTTAGTTGCACTTATATTCTCTTTTCCTGAAAAGCAAATAACCCCTGCTTTTTCAAAAGGTGATTAGTGGAAGCTATTCCTGTAGAAATACTCAACAGCCAGTCCCTTCTCTTTGTCATGACTTCTCTGGCAGGATTTAGCCTTATACTTTTCCTCCTGAAAATCCTAAAAGGCTATATCCTACTCATCTTGCTGCCAAACCTCTTTTGCCAAAAAGTTCTCAGAAGTACATGTTATCTGAAGTGCACTAAAAATATATGAACTACCTTTGTAGGACTCCTACTATATCCCAGAGAAATCTGTAGCACATCAGTTGACTTCTGATATGGTTGGTCCAATATAATTAACTACCTTCAACTTCTTATAGAAATTAGGAATTATTAGAACTGAGTGGTAGTTGAAAATAGCTTTTTGCTAGACCTGTACATATACACCCTCTTTAAATACAGTTTATGTGCATTTATTAAAATGAGGCAGATCTTGAAATGAAAATTGAATGAACTCTGTTAATGTCCAGAGAACATTTAGCATCACATGCAGAATATATATGAAATATGCTTGATAAGGCTGTTAACTTTGATAGGAAATTAATATTTATTAAATAAAACATTATATAGTTACACCTAGAAGACTTGAAAAATTGAACAGTCATACTATTTACAGCCTATGCTATAGTAATTGGTATCTGCTGTGTCTTTTTTCCCCTATTCCATCTAATAAATAATGTATCAGAACTCTAATGGCATTCTAAAAGTGCTACATTAACTAAGTGCTTTAAGAGCCATTTCCTGCTAGAGTTGAATCAAATCAGATTGACTCCAGGAAGATTTGAGTGCTCTTGGTCTCTCACTATTTCTGCTACCTTGCTATTTCCTTTATGATATAGGCATGAAGCCCAGCAAAGGCCCTCTTTATGATTCTTTGCCCTATTTAGCCCTGAGTTGCCCTGGCCAAAGGCAAAACCCACCAGCAGTTGCTCACATCACACAGAAATGACGAGAAGATGCAAAGCTGAAGATTCCCACTCTGCTGTCTTCAAGCAGAATCAGGCATGGGAAAAGCAGTGTGTTCTGTGCTAATGAATGCAGGGGATAACCTGAACACTAGTGCACCCTGAGCAACTGGAGTTAGGAGCTAAAATAATTGCCACTACAATGAGTAGCTAAGCAGATCTCTTACTACACATAAAATATGCAAAGACTTCTAGAAACAAGATTTCATTTATAGTGCAGCTTCTGAGGAGATTTGTCAAATGGACCTAACTGAAGACTCTTTTTGTTTTCTTTGGTTTCAGTGACTTCTCCCTGCCCCACAACAATGCAGCTGATGTGGCTGAGTCGCTCTCTCTCTCTGACACCTGCGTGGTGCTCAAGTACCTTGAAGGCAACAGCCCCACCGTGAGAACTGGGTGTGTTACCATCCTTTTTCTGCTCTCAATGTTTTGTATTAAGTAGAGCTGCAGGACAGCAAGGTAGGATTTTCAAGGTAGGGCCTGCAGTAAAAAATAAACATGCCATTTACTTGGTTGGTCTGTGTGGCACTGGACTCAGTGGACATTCGCTTCACTTGCAGCAGGAAGAAATGCTGTGTTGGTGATGGAATTCCCTCCCTCCAGTTCTGGATAAAATTATTACTTGGAAACAAACTTCATTTCTCCTTTCAGACTTCAGGCTGCCCTTAAGGGATCCAAGTTGAGTGACAAAGAACTGAATACCACTGAAGATGGCTGAGACATCCTCATTTATCTGCCTAATTCACTGAAGTGAATTCAGAGTGGCTGGGAGTTTCAGGGGGGAAATATGTTTTTCTGGTGTATTTCTGTTAAAATTAGATTTTCCAGTCTTCAGAGCTACTTGTTTTGGTTGGAAGTAGGCATACCTAGATGGTTTAAATACTTATTTTTTTTCATAGCATGAAATTAATCAATACAGATACCCCAGTATTTCAGCAGCTGCAGACCAAAGACAAGCCATTAACCTGTACAAAACCTAATGATTTTTTGTCTTTTTCACCTGGTGCCCTCTACAAAAAAAATAGCTAGTCTCTATTTTTTTTTCTCTGCAACCTGCTCAAGGACTTGAAGGATGAGCTAGTAGTTCCAGCAAAAAGATAATTTTTTTTAATCTCTACCTTAGCATTTACAGTGCTGCAAGTTGTTTTTTGCTGTGCTGCAAGACTCTTGCTTCATATTTTAAATCATGGAGCATGTAAACACCAAAAATATTGCTATTTGCAGTGGAAGATTATTGCAATGGGGAGATGTGGTTTTGATGGGGATTTGTTTATTTGTGTGTGGGTCTCTTTTGATTGACAATAACATGCCCAATGAGAACTTTTTATTTTCTTTAAAGGCATCAGCTGAAAGTGGGGCTGGGGTTTGTGACAGGGTGCTGTTCCTTCATTTCCTCTTTATGTTTTATGATGTTTTTAGAGACAGAATTATGTAACCCTGTTTTCTCAGAAATAATTTGATTGCTTATAATTGTTTAAGAAAACAGACTTGTTTTTGTGCTGCTGTGAATTCTGTCACACCACTGGAAGCCTAATGGAATAGTAATGACACCTCTAACACAAAACCCCTGAAGAAGGGATTAATATGAGATGTGCTACTCATCAAGTTTCTGTGGAGTCATCTGAAGTTCAAGGTAAATCTACAATATCTTTCAATTGCACCAAAATTTCAGCTTTGGATTTATTTTTACCTAATTAGAGGTGTTCAGAGATGTGTAAATGGATGTTCACTATAAAGCAGTTAAAGTATACAAGATGATTATCAATACAAAATGGCAAATACAATTAATGCTGAGCAATTTTAATTTGGTCCTGGTTCTGTTTTAAATAAAGATACTGTGAATTCTTAAATCATAGTTTTGCAAAAGTGTTTTCAATCCACAACTGAGAAATGGCTCTTCTGTCCCTCTTCCCTCCTAATCAGACCAAACTCTAACCTTATTTTCCTGGTTCAGCTTCTTGCTCATTCCTGCCAAACTTGATTTCCCAGCCATTTATTCTGATTTGCTGTTTTTGGCACTTTTGCACAAGTCCAGATATGATATTCTGTTCCTTGCTTAGATGAATTGAGCCCCACATGTTGTCAGGGTGGTCATTCCAAGCAGTAATAAGTCCCCTGCTCTTGTCTCAGGATTGGATGTGGATCCATTGTGGCTCTGCAAGTACAGAACTGTGACCATGAAGAAGGTGTAAAGATTGGGGCATTTGTGAAGTAAACAGCTACACTCACTGCTGGGCATCTCTGGGCTGAACAAGTGGGAACTGCTGTTTTTTCAAAGGTATGACAGCAATAAAGAGCATATTCTTGTCAAAAAATTTAACTCCCTAACAAAATTGTGCATCTTTTCTTCAGTTCATAAGAAGATAATGCTCTCTGTTCAAAAGTGAGTCATAGAGAGATTTTCTTTTATTTTCCTTTTTTTTTTTAATGGAGGAAGCACTTAATTTTTTCCTTTATCTCTTTCTCACAAGCATATGAAACATTTAAACTTTCCAAGAGCATTCAGCCTCAAGGAAATCCCCAGCATGGAAGACTCCAGGCCACGATCAATAAAAAGCAATCTTAAAATGAGAATTTCTGGGGTCAAGAGTGTGTAGTTGTGACCAATACACCAATTCATTATGTTAATTTCGTAGACTCACCTGGTTAAAGGAAGTGTGTATGTTCACATATTTGAATAGATATTTATTCAAGACCAGAAACTCATATTGCAAACAAATTTTTAAGTCTTTCAGAAAATATAACCCCTGGATTCATATTCCTGTAAGGAAACTTACAGAGATGAAGTAGGATTCAAAGTTTCAATGTCTGACCAAATAAGGAACACAAGAAAAATAGTTCTAGAGGTGTGCTAATTTGTCAGTATGGATTATCCTAAAACATAATCATATTTATGTGTTTCCTATGAGAAGGAAAATTGTGTTGGTTGAAAATAGTGTTACAACTCTTCTTGAAAAGAATTACATTTTTCTTAGAACCTCCCCTTACTGGTAATGCACGTATCAATTTCCCCTAGATTATTCTCCCTCACAGCCCACGTGCATTATCTGAAGATAATTTCAAAATTATGATTGTTGAAAATTAAAAAAAAAAAAAAACCAACAAAAAAACCCAAACTTTGGCAGTACTAGAGTAGTGGGCTGGAATCCTGCCAGAGAGGAACTAGAGAGGGACAGTAAGAAGCTGCTTTTATGCTTCTGTAGTATACCAACTGGACATCATGTAGGCTTTCTCTGCACACAGTCATTGTCTGTTCCTAATTTCCCAATCAGAAATCAACCCTGTACAGGAAACTTAATCACATTTTTTTGAATTTATCATCTCCCACAATGCATTCTTAAACTATATGAAGTCAACCCCATAAAATCCCACCCTATTATATTTCAAAGTATAGAACCTTACTGGTGCTTCATACCTGGAACTGAGGGGTTTTCCTTTCTGTTCTGTTGCCATTTCCACTAGGGAGGAGAGGAAGTGCTTCTTTTCCTTTTGATATACCCCTCTTTATTTTGCTCAATGTGGAATTGGTCCTTACATCTAAAATCCTGAAGATTTATGTCTATGCAGGTTACATGAGTAAGAATCTCATAATTTGAGCTACACTGTCAAGCCAAATGAATTGCTAATGCAACAGGAATTTCTGTGTAGAGTCTGAGGTCTCTTTGTACCAGACACTCATAAAAGAACTATCAGTGCCTTTACAGACATGAATTAGTAGTATTTGTAGTATTTCCAGCTCAGTTACTTGTAGGGAAACTGTCATGGTTTTGCCCTGGCAGGCTATGCCAGCGCACCCATGAATGTATATTTCTCAACCATTACTGTGGGGTGTGAGTAAGAACGGAGCAAAGCAGGCCCAAACCTTGAATACAAAGAAAAATTTTATTAAACAACAGATTAACAGAAATGAAAACTTTCTAGAACATTTTCTCTTCTTCCCAGTTGCCAAACCCTCTACACTCACACCTTTTGCACTTAGCTCATTTCCCTCTAATTTACATACTTTTTACCATCTCAAGAAAACCAATCTTCACCTCAGCAAAGAGACAGAAGTCTTTTCTTATCACCACAACCATCCCGAAGGTCCATTCTTGGTGCTCTCACCACCATCCATGGACCTGAACTGCACATTGGGCCTTTTTAAGGATGCTTAGCCAATACCCAAAATTGTGACCTCTCCTGGCCACCCCCATT
>VWYE01007615.1:160193-244780 GCA_013398995.1 Alaudala cheleensis
GGGGGGGGCGCGGGGAAAGTCCGTGCCCCGATTCCCATGTCTCGAGCCTCTCCTCTTCTCCCTCCGTCTCCAGCCCAGCTCCTTCTCCCCCCACCCCCTCCGGGGTGCTGCTGCCGCTCCGAAGCCCTGGGAGGAGTGAGGGGAAGGCAGCGAAACTCCACCCTTCCACTTCTTCAACTCTCCTGTCTTAACTTCTGTTTCTCTCTTCCCCTCCCCCTTGCCCCCTCCACCCTCTGAGAGGCTGGAGGGGGCAAGGCTCCCCTTACCTCCGCAGCGAGAGCCAAAAAGAGGACCTCCCCGGAAATCCCTGGAGTTTTAACCCCTTGTATTATCAGGGGCGTGGCCTGACCTCTCTTTAACTACTTCCTTTGGGGCATTTCCTTCAAACCACCACAGAAACATACAAGATAAATAAAAGAAAATATGCTATTCAGGTTTACTGGAAAGGATAAGGGATTAACATGACAGCAGAAAACTTGCTGCACCTCTGTCTTGGGAGAAATCAGACCATAGGTCCACCTCAGGTTTTGGGCAGACCAAGCATAGCTCAGCCTGAGGTGGGTTTTTGGTTACTTCTTCCTTATTCCCAGCACAGGATGGACCTCTTCAGCTTTACAGCTCTGTTTGTGCTCTTTAACCTTATGGGATATATCCTTATATCCTTGGACCTTATAGTATATCCTTATAGAATATACTACCTATTTGTCTCAGGTGTAGCTGCAGGAGTGTTCGTTCCTTTCCCTGTTGGGACATTTCAGCAGTTCCTTGCTTGATGTCCTCTCAATAGTACAGCTGATACCTGTAGCATTCTGAATGGATGAGGTAAGAAACCCTATTTGGAGAGGGTTCATGTCTGGTGGGAGGTAATATCTTGGTTGAGGAGATATGTAGTGGTGGGCTTTCAGCCTATCTCTTTTGTCCAGTGAACTACCACTTCTGAGCCTGTTTGCTGTGCACAGCACTGATTCCTTTGAGAAATGTTTTGCCAGAATTCAACTCTTTTTGTCAACAAAGCCAGCATGGTTGAAATGGTCTTGGTAGACAGGAGTTGTGGATAGACAGACAGGTGGATAGCTTATTCAACTGATATGGTTTCTCATACTTCATAGGTATCAGCAAGGTTATTATGTTTCCTGTTTCCCAGATGGTCATAGTTTTAATATTTCTGTCCAGGCCAATTGTTTGAGGGCAGTCTGTGAAGGCTCAGGTCGCGTGGGGCTCAGCTGGGGCTGGTGAAAGGCCAACTGCCTTGACTGGGCATCAGCCACTTGCAGTGACTGCCCACCCAGCCTCTGGGCAAAGCAATCACTCTCTGATTGCATCACAGAGCAGAAGAAGTAGCGCTTCAGAATGATGGTGTTTGACAAAAATAAGGAAAATCAGCACCCAAAACAAGATGAGGGCGGCGATGTGGAAGAGAACACAGTGGGAATCTGTAGGCTAGGAGAAGAATGAGTGTATTTAGCAGGGACTGAATAAAGTAAGAAATGTGAGATCAAATTTTTGTAACATGAGAACTCCAGGGGAGTTGGTTTTCTGAAAAGAGTTTATTGATAACTATTTGTCAAAAAAACATGAGAAACATAATTTTAAAATTAAGTGATGTGTATTTTACTTTTTCTCAACAGAGAAATATTGCTTAAATCTTATGAGGTATGAAAACTTTTGCTCTGTAACAATACAGGAAAAATGAAGCTATCAAAGAAAAAGAGACAAACTTTAAAGACCATGGCATAGAGCTAAAGATTATCAATGGTGACGGTCTGCTTTGAGTTCAACATGTGACTAATCTTTTCAGGAATAAGAAATCTTTGCTGAATTGAAATAAATTTCTGTTTTTCAGGGTTTTATTTCCTAGCAATTCTTCCTTGAAGTCCTCTGAATGAAGTCTCTGATGAGTTGAGCTCACATGAGAGATACAATTCTTTGACACTAATAAATTTTTCCTTAGTGAGGAGATAGGCCTGTTACAGGACATTGCACAAATGCTTAATAAATGCAGGATATGTTCTAGCCAACAGAAGGCAAGATTTTTATTACAAAAATAAAAAACGTCAAATGGAGTCACTCTGCCTAAGTGTTGCCTTTTCGAGCCTAGAAATGAAACTCAGGATAGTTTTAGTATAGGAGGTAATGTAAAACTGAATCTTTATTTGGAGGTCTCCAGGGGCTGTCATGGAGAATGTCTACAAAGGCCCACCCACATGGGGTGAATACCGTTCTTAACAGTTTGGCAAAACAGCATAATTGACAAAAAAGCCCCAGTTAGGAGGACAAGTGGTGATCAGTTCCCCCCCCGAGTCAAGCCCCTTCCCTGGAGCCCCCCTCAGCATTAGCTGTGCTTGGTAATGAAAATGTGTCTTGAAGAGTTGTTCTTCTTGTTGGTAGCCAGGAAGAACCAAGATAACATCAGGGCTTGGAGCTCTGGAATTAGTTTTGTCTGACTGCTTAGGGAAAGGGCATAGAAAATTACTAGGAAAGCTAGCTAGAATACAATAATAGGCTACAGAGCTACAAATATATCTGCAAAGAATGCAGAGAACATATAAAAGAAAAAAGGCAAAAAACCAAAAAACCAAGGTGACATCATAAGAAAACAGAGGAAACAGAACCATTTTGACCCACCATACTCAGTAGCCAATGAGGGGATAAAGTTACTTGAAAGAGTGCAGAACCATCAGTGTAAAGATCCTTCCTTTACTCAAGAGGTGCTCCCTGTTCTTGGATCCATGGCTTGCTTTGTTTGATTAGAATAAAGATAGGCATTGAAGGAAATTTCCAAACTGTTTCCAAATCATATTTACAGTGATCAAAGGGAATCCATGGTTCTTGGCTCTACTCTGTCTTAATCATCATGTCTGTCTTCACAGGGAGTGAAGCTGTCCATGAAGCTGACACGGAGCTAAGCCCTCAGAAAGCCTTGGTGTTTGCATTGTATTTTGGCTGAACCACTTGAGACAAGCAGACATGAGCTTGTGAGACTGAGAAAAACTGCCTGGGAGGGATGGAGGTCTATGATACTCCAACCTCTACTGTTGGTCCTGTCTCATGTACAATGCTAAGCAGTCATTTGCTACTTTCAGGACTCTGTTATGTGAGTGTGTTTGTGAGTGTGTGGGTTTGTGTAAACAGAACTAAATGATATTGAATGAAGTTTTCTTGCACTCCTGAGGACTCTGTATTAAACACTTCCAGGCAGCTCAGTGCTGGAGATAGAAAAAAGTGTAACCATAGTGATGAAATGGAAATTATTTCTTTGTTCTTAGGCTACAGTATCCTACAGACACTGCCATTTTCAAGGTCAAATATATATTAGAAAGAGATAAAAATTAAAGAAAAATATGCTGGCTTAGCTGCAAAAGCTAATTTATTTTATGCATTATAAATTGTGTTAAAAATTACTAAAATGAGATTTCTCAGCAAGAACTAAATGTGTGATTTCACAAAAGTAATTTCCAAAGATGAACATGGTTACAGAATTTAGCTTTAAAAGCTTTTCAGGCCATCAGAGAAAACAGCAAAGCTATCAATTACTGGATTTCAGTGATGTTTCTGTCAGAAATATAATGGTAATTTTATCATTCTCCTCAGCATTTGCTAAATTAAAAATGTCTGCTAACAGATCAATTAATTGGAGAATTATTTAATTTAATGAAATATAATCAATCAAGAAATGTTAATAAGTCTTTAAAAAAAAAAAACAAACCACATTCTGACATCTCTTTCCAAATGCAGGAGTAGTAGGGCCCTGACATGGTGAGAAGACAGTTAAAATTTTGAAGATTTGGGGTTAAGGCAGAGCAGAAGAAGCAGAAACTCTTCTTGTCAAGGTATTGCCCAATACTGAGCTCTGAGACCTAATGTTGCTATGCTCTCCTGAAAATATCTTGTAGCATGAAGTCCTGCAACCCCTTCAGTTAATCTGGTTCCCTGCTCTGTGCCTTTTCCAGAGATGGATGAATATGCACAAAATGCTGTTCCCATATGATGCTCAAAGTCAGCGTTAAAAACGCTGAAGGTCAGAAGTTTAATTTCTGTGAATCTTCAGAGTCTCTCTCTCCCCTCTGTTCTGGGGAAGTACATAAAGCAGGCTTTCCATTACTTGTGCTTCCTTGTAGTGCAAGGCTTGGCAGCAGGCAAGGCAGAACTTCTTGTAGAGGGACCAACACATCAGATGCCTCCTGGCAAACTGATCTTGCAGTGAGTTTGAGGGAGAGCAGATGTGGCAGTTAAAATCAAGGTTTTTGTTTGCAACCAAAGACTAAAGAATTCTTCTATGTGACCCACAATTTTTTTCAGAGTGATTCATTGCAGAAAGCTCATTTTGCTCCTCCTCCATGGTACAGATGTGGGCCAGTGCAGATTTGTCTGCTGTGGTGTGTCAAGAGACAGTCAAGTGAAAGGAGCAGAGGCGGCTTCCAGAAGGAGCAAGGAGATCCCAGAATGAGTAATCAATCAAATGAATTTTTTGAGTCTCTTCAGTCAAATATGCCTTCTTTCTTTGAACTCATCCCCTTGCTGCCTTTTTAGATGGGGAAAGCTCCTTTGCATTAGCCAGGGTAAAACTACAGGAACAAATCTAAAGAAAGAATCCAGCTCCGGAGGAGGAGGCCAGAGTCACAGAGGCATTGAGGCTTGTTCCCCTGTGACGGCTGTCATTGAAACAGTGTTATAAGTGTTGTTGTCTGCTCCTAAGCAGATGTAGGTAGTCTGGTGTGAGTGGAAATGAGTAAGCTGAACCTGTATTTTGGTAGTTGAGGGATCTTAAAGATTCAGTCAGAGCACAGATTGATTTATTTTCTCCATTATGCTAATATAACTCTATGGTGAACCTGAAGGACCTCAATACACACATTAGGAGAGCAAAAGCTGCCATAATATCTGTACAGGGGAGGGTCTCGATTTTCTCAGGATACTTTAACTAAAACAAAGTTCTGATTTTACCAAACTTAGTGTTTGTTTCTTGTCAGAGCAAGGCATTTGCAGGGGGAGATTTGACCAGTAAGACAGCATTTACCAACAGAGAATGAAGGGAACAAGAGGGCTGTGATGACTGAGGCAGCGGGGAAAGGATGCCTAAAGGGAAAAAAATAAAAGGCAAAACCACCAGCTGATACTTTTTCTTCCTACTATACTCAGGCTATGGTCTCCAGGAACAGGAGCTGCTGCCAGGGATGGTACTGCCTTCATGAACCTGAGAGTGGAAACAAACTGTACCAGAAAACAGTTGCCTTTCTCTTTGGGGTGATGGTGATTTTTTTTCCTATTCTGGACCTCTGTCTGGGATATTTGAAGGTCTTCGGAAACAGCTGAGTTTAAGTGGAAAGCACTCATCTGGAGTTGGATAGCTGAGCCCTTATCTGCCTTCTGCAGAGATCATTAGTCAATATTACAACTTTTACTCTGCTACTGGCTTTTGGGGGAATTTTGTGTTTTGGTCTATGCCAAGCTTGCATCATCTCTTAATAAGCCTTCCTCTTCAAAATATTAGTGCTTAAACACTTGTGAGGAGGACAGAATTGCAATAAAATGTACATCTGAAGCAGTTCCCTTTATTACTCTCCATATAGTATGGATGCAATAATATGATTTTGGGACATTTTCTCATCTGGAGATGTATTGTATCCCTGCAATGTGTATTCTCTATTCTGCCAGAAAGACCTATTTTGTCTTCTTAGAACTTGGAATAATCCTCAATGCTTGTCTGATGACTGCTTCTTGTATGGCATATGGGAATGGCATCCAGACACGGTTTCCTTTGGAATGAAAAGAAAAAAAATTATGTCCTCCTCAGGATAAGTTTCCCCCTCTAATAGTGACTGTTTTAAACAGGTCAGATGAACTGAGCTTCCAAAGAACCACTTCACTCCACTGACCACGAAGAACATGTAAACATTGATCAAATATAAGAATTTACTTTCTAACAGCTGCTGAAATGAATCTGTTTTTGCTGAGTATCCTGCAGAGACAATCCGGGCTCATTTCCACATGACACATTCAGATAACCACAGTTCAGATCTGGAGAAGGGTTTGATTTGACTTTTTAGTACTGAAACTGCCACCTTATCCTGATATTGATTTCCTAAATCAAAGACAGCTTTTCTCTCCTTCTGCATACTTTACTAAAATTCAATATGCTTTATTTAAAATTATTTTAGAAGTAAATCATACTTATTTTCAAAAAATGAAATAAATATAAATATAAATATATATAATATATATATATATAATATAAATAAATAGATATGACTGTCTTTGAACTTTAAACAGCTTTTACACTGGAAAGATTATACCATAGATGCACATTTGCTTGAGAGACAATGTGGATGTAGAGTATGGTGATGGTTTCATAAGAGCAGCACAAAAGCAGATCAGATATTCTCTCAGTCTGGCATTGATCAAATTATCAGATTATCTGAGACAGACTCATGGACTTTCTGTTACCTTCCAACCCAACATTTCAAAGGCAAGTAATGGCCACCAGTGCCACACATTTGGGGCTAGCCAGTCTGAAATATGGTAAAAGTTTTGGGGGTTGAACCAGGGGAGGTAGGTGACCAGGCTGAGAGGCTTGGGTTGGTTCAGCTGTGCAGAAACAAGGGAGCCCAGCTGGTGAGTCTCACCATATTGATGTGCAAAAGGTTGATGACATCTGCCATCTGTAGCAAAGCTGTCTTGAGCAACAAGAGGCTGAACTTACTTCAGTGGTATAGGTGAGTTCCAAGGGTATCTGCGTGCAACTGGTCAGGTTGATGAGAACCCTACCTGACCTTCTTTCTTCTTCTTATCTGTAATTCACATGCCTCTGCTTATTTGAAGCTGCTGAAAGGAAGATGTCTGCTTGCCATTTGGGGTCTTAGTAGTGTTGATTTTCTAGTACTTTTTCAGATAAGAAGTTGGAAACTATCATGGGGTTTAATATGGTCAAAATACAACTTATTACTATGTTAAAAACTCAGCTCTTTTTCCCCACAAAGAGATTGAAGACATAAGTGTATAAACCCTTCACAAATTGAGTAACTCTTTCATTCAAACAGTTTACCACCGTTATAGTAAATTAATTCTGGGATGAATACAGAAGCAGAGAGTGAAAGAAAGGAGGAGGTACAATGCAGTGAACTCTTTCTCTGGTAAGGGTTCCCATTTCTGCATGTCTCCCGTGCTGTGCAGTCTGGGGATCCCCTTATGGCCTTTCTGTTGTGTGGAGAGGTTATTGGTGACAAAAAGAAAGAGCACTGTCTTTCCTTAGGGAGAGGGGCATCTGTGTGTGAGATGCCAGGGGATCACTCTGGCAAGGAGGGACAGAAAGAGGAGAAATAGGGCAAGATTTTTTCTGAACCATTGCAATGGATAAAAGGTTTAGGGACAGAGCCAGAGGCAACATGAGCTATTTTATCACTACATCAGCTACCAGACAGTACTTGACAGTCCTGTTAGTTTCCTCAGCAAGTTAGTTGGTCCGTTTACCACTTAAAAATAATTATAACACTTTCTAAATGTGTTATAAAGATACTGACAGTGCTTGTCAAGGAATAATTAATTTAGGCTCTGCTCAGAGAAATAGGTACTGATGCTTCAACTTCCACATGATGTCAGCAGATAGAGCAGTTGTGTTTACACAGCCTGTGGGCCACTGTGCTGTAAAACCCTCTCCTTGATCATGAGCTTCAGCAGCAGAGTAGTGTGCCACTGCCAGCATCAACATTATGGAAAAAGATTTAAAGAGTTCAGTTCAGACACATGAAGTTTAATGTGCTGGTGGGATACTAAGAAAGGTTTGTCATGAAGAGATGAGGCAGTGGGAATGTCTAGAGATAAGGAAGGGTGTACTTCTTCTATGGCCTTTGAGGGGTTTTGTTCAGACATTATGAAGTTATATTAAAGTCAGAATTCCAGTTAAAACTCATTAAAGATATCCAGAAGGGTATATAAATCCTGTGTCTCCCAAAGGAAACTGGTGAGATTTCAAATCTCCAAGGTAATTTTCTTTCTCCAGACTGAAAAAAAGAACAAAAAGTGTACAAAATTAAAAAAAAAAAACCAACAAAAAAATCCCTGAGAACCAAAGTGAAATCCTGGTCTGGCAGCAAGTCTTGTTTTTGTAAACAGACATGATGCAGCTTTTCTGGCCCAGGCTGGCTTTCAGCGATGTGGCACAAGATTTGGACATAATTCTGGAAAAACCGTGAGAACAATAATGGAAATTAATCCTGCAGAGTAATAGGAACATCCTAGAACATTTCTTTCCCTTCTTGTCATTGATTTAACAGGACTGGCTGGTAAACTACATTGCAAGTTACTACTAAAAATGAAATGCAGGTTAGTTGAACATGCTTTATCAGAATTAAAGTTGGTCAGATTAATGAAAAATCAGATACCATTCTAGTAAAACTGAAGCAAGTGGTCAATTACCCATTTATATGAAGTGTAAAAACACTGTTGAGTGTGTTATGTATTTCTCTTCCCCTATCCCCTCACACACATATGCTCCCTTTTGTGCTATGGAGCATTCACAGCTATATCAAAATAAGTTCATTTGAAAATAATTTCAAATATAATTTCCCTATGAGATATTTTTTCCTCTTAAGAACAGGCCAGAGCATTTTTTTCCCATGAGAACACAGTCATGAAGACTCCAGTCTGTTTGATTGCCATGACTGTTGATGGAACTCTGGTTTCAATTCTGCCTTAGGCTGATAGTACGAGACTGCCTCTCCTTTTCTCCTAAATTTTGGTGCTTCTAGAAAAGACTGAGACACCATGATATGGCAGTGTTATTGACAGGTCTATGGATTGGCAAAAGGAGGACCAAGAAGGGATCAGTTCATGAGCATTTTCATGTTCCAGTGGGATCTCACAGATACTGTATACAGCCATATCTCAAATTTCTGCAAAGGGAGGATGACGATGATGATGAAAAACAATTCTTGTACTGTTGCAGATACAGGACACATATTCTGCATGTTTTGAGGGATACAAAGAATACTTTTCTAGGGATTGAAGAAAGTGAATGTGTTAGTGGAAGATGAAAATGGTCTGAATTTTTTGATAACTATTTCATTATTTTGCATATAAAACCTCACAGGTTTCACTTTCAGTGACAGTTATAATGCCAAGCACCCTGAACACAGCTTCCATGAGACTAACACAGAGAGAAATGTTTTGATTCTGATGCTGAGACAAGCAAGTCAGACACCACTCGATGCTGGATTCTCTACAAGGGTTTCTGTTTCTACTTCCACATTCTTTAGGTTTAAAGATATGGTTTCAGGACTGAGAATGGATTTATTTGAGGCAATGACACAGTTCATCAGCACTGACATGTTTCTAACTAGTTTTCAAAATGGAAACGTAAGTAATTTAGAATATACAAAGGAGAACTAAGTCTTCTTTTTAAAAAATGTAGCAATGAAGAGAACTTGAACAGATTTGGAGGGGACTGAAATTATTTTGTAATGGCATGTTTTGACTTTTCATCTCTCATCTGAATGAGGTAAGGTAGCTGGCGTTTCATTGACAACTGTCTCAGTATTGCTTGCCAGCCCTTCTGAAATGAGCCTGTGCTATTAGGCTGTGTCCTCAAGTAGAACATCTGCCTAGAACAAATCGCTTGGCTAGCAGAGTTGTTGGGCTTTGCTTTTATTCTTTCTAGGTCGGCTCATTGGGCCGGAACTAAGCAAGATAGTAGATGGCATGAGGATTGATAAGAGCACTGTACAAAATTCTCCTTATTATCTGCTCAGGTCCTGGCCCACTGAACGAGGTGTTTTCATGTTTTGTCTGTTCATGGTTTCATTTATGGGTTCAGCCATGCACAGCATTGTGGCAGAGTGCTCATGGCACAGACAAGGCTGACTTCACAATACTTTACCTCCATACACTGTCTTCTTGTCTCCTTGAATGGAAATATTCACACTCAAGTGTGTCAAGCACCATCAGCTCACACCAAACACAAAAGCATATTCTGGTACTGGCAGGGCTGAAAAGAAGTTAAAGGGAAACATTTGTTGAAAAATTTTATTGTGTTTTAATTAGGGTTTAATGACGTATCTGCTATTCTCACACATGAATTATTCCAACAAAACGGAATCTTTTTTGTTGAAATATTTTATCAGGAAGGTTCCTTGATATTCTGGACCTGTAAAGAGGAATCTTAAACTGCAGCCAACGTGAGATGGAAAAGAAATTCTCTTAGGCTGTCCAAACCAGCTCAAAAATGCAAAGAATCAGTGTATAAATTGCACTGAAGCTCCTAAAAATCACAGTATGGTTAATTCTTTGCTTTTTCATTAATTTCTTAAATTTCTGCCTTCCCACAACATCTTATTTCACACAACAACAAATAATACTATCATTGTTATTATCAGTGTTCCATTTCCTTTTCCAAAATGTATTCTAGTATAATTTCTCATATGTATCAAATAGATCCTTGCTCTGGATGGCATTAAACAATCAGGTACATGCAAAGTATTAAATAAATGGACAAGAAAGAAGGGGGAAAAAACCCCAACCAAACAGATAATTTTGTGGGTTCTTATCTCTTTATAATATCTCTTTAAGAAATTAAATTCTGGCAACTGTCATCATATCTGCAAATTCTCATCCCTCATATGTTTGCTGTCTCTTTTAAGGCTTAGCTTGCCACTTAAAATGTCAAAACAATTTGCAACAAGCATGCCAACACCCCTTTAGTGGTGATAATTCATTTGATGGTGGTGGGAGGAGGATTTGGAAAAGGCTACAATGGCTAGATGGTGTTAGGACTGAAGAGTTAATTCATTCTTACTCCTTCCTTCCAGGGAGCACAGGAAAAAATTAAGTGAAATTAAGTGACACTGAAAGATCCTCAACAGGTGAAAAATATGAAGGCTCTTCTTCCTTTTACTTTCCCATCTGTGTTCTTAATGCTTTACCATGCCTTTAAGTGCTTCTCACAGCAGGAAAGCGGCACTTTATTTCCAGAAACTTTACCGTGTGGAATCTTCCCTGCTGATAAGAAATTTGCTGGAGCCAGGAAACAGAGAAGCAGCTTGACAACCTGTGATAATCTGGGTTATCTTGACCTTCATAAGTGCCACTAATGGACAACATTCTTGTTTTGAAAATGAAACATAAGTGCAGCTGGTAAGTGTGTTACGTGAAGATGCTGCACTGTGTGTTCTGCCAGCAAAGGCACCACTGTCCTTCACATGGCCCATGAGAATCCTTGTGAGTGTGAGGATCCATGCCAGAAGATGAGACAACAGGACTGAATGTCTGCTAAGGCCCTACAGTCTTGTTCTCTAAATTTGTCACAATTTATTTTTAGTTGACTTGTTCAACATTTGGAATAGGGATAGCACAAGAAAAGGTGTCAACACAGGCCTTTGGGAAACTCAAAAAAGGGCATTCCTCCTCTCCTGGCATTATGTACTGGAAATAGGTGGCTATAGAGCCATCATAATGTGATTATTTGGGATGGTTCTGTGCAGGGCCAGGAGCTGGACTCAGTGATCCATGTGGGTCTCTTCCAGTTCAGCATACTCTGTGATCCTCATCTTTGCTCTCCCACTGCAGGTCTTGATTCCTGTGTGAGGCCTTCATTGCCTTACAGTCTCTAATCTTCATCAGGACTGAGAGTGTCAGTTTGTTTTTCTGCTTTGTAAAAATGACCTTGTTCATTTAAAACACAAAAATGTGTTTTAAGTTTTTGTAGAAACACAAATCCTTCCATACATGGTGTGCAATCAATCAAAACATTCTCAGTGTTTTACATAGAAGTATTTAGAACAAAAATAGTAGTACTTGGAACAGAAATTCTAAAATAATTTTATTTTAAAATACCTTTGTCCTTCTGCTTCCACCACATCATGGACTCTGCACCTGAAAGTCATTCCTGGAGACAGAATTTGCTGGACACTTGCCTTAAATATGGACCTTTAGGAGGAGCTGCATACACCTTCAGCAAAGACTGAATTCCTAACAGAGTCTTACCTACTGACCTGTTTGTTGAAATTAATCTCTTTTAAAATAACAACCTATTTATGAACCTATTTATGTTTATAATGTTTAGGAGGCGCATAAAGTAAATCTCTGCCACCTTCTCCTCCTGAATTAGAAACCAACAAAATTATCAAAAGGTATATTTGGATTATCCTCAAATGTTTTATTGTAACTGAAAATGTAAGGTAATTTTTTTGGATTCAAAGATACTTACTATACCTTTTATAAACCCTAGTTGGAAAGGAAAAAAAAAAACCTGCTTTGTTGCACACTATTTAAACACTTTATGTGTTTATCCTACTAAGTTAATCTGTCAAGATGAAATCTGTCAATTTTTTTGCATTTGTAATGCCTTTGTCACCACAGTAGCTGGGAAGCAAGAACTTAAATGGAGCAGGTTCCATAGCAATCATGCTTCTCAATCTTCACTGGGATTTGATTGTTTTTAAGATCATGATTCTTCTAAAGTTTTGTGGAAAGTTTTTTTGGGGTTGCTTTTAAAACCAAGTGAATATTCATTGCTGTCTGACAGAAGTAAAATCTGAGCAGATCATTCTTATCTCTAGCTGTACGCTTCAATTAATATGTTTACTGCAAAGGAAAGAAAGTTTATGATTGACCTAAACTATAAACCAGGACCTTGCAGTGGTATCTACCCTGGGCTGGGACTGGTTGGAAACTTTGTACCAGGTGTGCACTCAGTGCCAGGTGTGCTTGTTTTAATTCAGAGCAAGGGGAATCATAGACAATGGTCATAACTGGTCTAAGAAGGAACCTGCTGTTCCTTTGTTGGCAGTAAATTGTAAAGAAACTTACAACATTTATAAATGTTGTGCAAACAACAGCAGTGGGAATGAAAGCTGGAATTGCTCCAGCTTTCAAGTACTTTCCACCTTCTTTTTTCCTTTGTTTTTTTTAAACACAAGCTGGGTTTGGAACTAACAAAAATTCCTTTACTCAAAGCTGATGAAACAGCTGCATTTTAATGCATAATTTTAAAGTGCATCGGTTTTAAATTTTTCTGAGTATTTTCAACTGAAATGAATTCAGGATTTGTTTCTTACTACAAGTTTTCAATATGCATGATGGTGAGAAGATTTTAAATTCATAAGGCTGGAACAGTTTTGGTTCAGCCCACTGTTTATAGTGTAAAATAAAAAAGCATTTTTCCTGCTCTTTGGTCCCCATAGGTTTGTATTTGATAATTCATTTAAAGTGTAGTATTTAAAACCCTTTCTGCTTTAATGGAATGAAAGCACATTCACATGGATTCATGGTGAATGCTCTTTTAGTAGCAGTAACAGTTTCAAGTCTGGTCCTCTGTGTGTCATGTACAAATGCTGCCACTGTTTTTGTGTCCATGTAGGATTTTGGTTTGTACCAACAGAATGTCAATCCTCTCTTAGTGGTCAGCTTCATTCTGTGTTTTTCTTAAAACAGCACTGCAAATCCGAAGATCAAGGAGTCTGAGGTAGGACTTCTGCTGATTAAGGCAGCTAGAGTTACATTTATTTTTCAATTGTTATGGTTTTTTAAGGGTCTGGGGGAAATGTGACAGAAGTTTTGCAAATGTCAAATTTGTATTTTACTTACTGCAGTGTGGATATTGTTTCCTTTCTTCTGAAATGCTTTTCACATCTCCACTAAATGTTAAACTTGATCAAGATTTTTCAACTTTTTTGAATAAATATAATTTTGACAAATTAAATCAGATTTCTTCGGCAACTATGCACGTGAACAGAATCTTCAATAAACAAGGAAATGTATTTTATTAAAACAGTAAAATGTCTTGTAAATATTTATAACCTCTTCATTCTTGCCATCAAACTGCCATAGTTTAAAAATATTTGTTAAAAAATGTTTCACTTGGATCCACAAGAATATTGAAAAATGTTAGGCAGAATTGGCAATGCATGATGTGTGAAGTTCATGAAGTGCCTTGTGCATTTGCAAGAAGAAAAATTATTAATTAACTCTGTATTTATACTTCTATTTGGTTCACAAGCTTGAATGGTTCACTGTATTGACTGATTTGCATGAGTGTTTATTACTGCATAATGAACATTTGTAGCCAAGTGACTTTGTTTTCAGATGGATACTGCTTGGAAAATTACACTCAGTTTTGTCATGAGGCATATGCAATGGATGGAAAAGGTGAAAGTTCTCCCTCCTTTCTGAACAGGACCAGATCTGAGGTTAATTTTCATCTGGAGCAGAAGGAGATGATCCAGAGCCACATAACAAGTATGTAACATCCTTGTGTGTAAAATTCATAGTCTCGTTTAGTTAGAATAGGTGAGGTCAGAAATTTATTTTGCCCACAAGTATTTCTTCTTTGTGTTGAAGATACCTGACTTAAATCACAACTGTCATATCTGCAGGGGGAAAAAAAAGGGTTCTCTTAGGCTTATTCTTTCCTTTGTTTACTAAGCATTTACACTTATGCCTTGCAAAAATTCTACTACAGAAAACACTTGAAACAAATCCAGATTCCCTTGAGTAGGGATGGCTTTTGTTTATACCTGGACTTTCTCTTATAGTTTGTCTCTACTAACTCTCAGCCAAAGAAGATATTTGAATAGTTATATTTTCGTGTCCTACTATAAAAGTTGTTAGAGAAAACAATTACCAAGCATTCTACTCCTGAGGAATAGGGAATATTTACTTTTTTCCCTTTTTGTATATTTCAGAACTTTCCATATTTGACATATTATTTGTCCTTTCCCACTTGGGATCTGATTTCTACCTCTAAATTGTGCAAATGATAATTTTCTATCCAAAGCCCTTCAACAGATTTCTGAGTGGCTTGGGATATAAGTATTCACAAGTGTCTCTACTTTTCCCAATCCACTTTATTACCAAGACAGTAGTAAAGAATCCCCACCAGCTAAACACAACAATAGTGGAAGAGCTCCTTAAAGCTTCATAGGATGGCCTGGGTTGGAAGGGAACTTAAATATCATCTACTTTCAACCTCCTGCGCTGGGCAAGGGGATCTTCCTCTATCAAATTTGGACACTTAAGATTTGGCTAACAAGGAGCTAAATTAAGTCAAAGCCTATTTCGGTCTCTCTTGCTGTGCGTTCTGTTTGCAGAACAGGCTGACACACAGTAGATGTGAGGAATTTGGGTGTGTACAGTCTCTTGCTGTGTAGTTCTTCAGCAGATTTCAGAGCTGTCTCTGCTTTCACATCACTATGACCCAGAAAGGGAAGATGGCCAAGTTAGTTGAGGTCATCATCAGAGCTGTAGCCTCCACTGAGGTCTCCTGTTCCCCTAAGGTTATCCTGAACATAAATTCTACTGTCTTGAGCAAAGTGTATGAGACTTTATTTTCTTCATGTTTTGTCAAAACACATTCTAGAAAACTTTGTCTACGTCAGTGTCACAAAGTTCATAATGATGAGCCAATGAGAAATACAGTCTGGGATCTGCTGTAGGTAAGGACAATGCAATTGTCCAACCCAAAAGTGTTCGGTCACTTTCTACACTGACTGCTGCAGAAGAGAATGAATATTTCCACTCTAAATCATTTCATCAAGGATGACAATTGTCAATTACTATTCATTTCTGAAGACTGTGCAATTTTCCAAAGGTTTTTGCTTAGCTATTCCAGACTGACAACTGTTGTGAATAAAACATGGTATGAAATGTCCTGGAGCAGTCAGTATTAGCACAATACGGCTTTACTAGGCTGGTCTTGCTGTATGAGGCACAATCCCACTCTTGTGAAGAACCTGAGACACAACACAAAGTCCTGTAGAGGAATTTCCTTATAGCTTTCTCTAAAAGACATTTTAGAAATCTGACTTTAGAAAAATATTTCTACTTCTGTCATATTAGGGTAAAGTATTTGTACAAGAAATTATTTAATATAACAAACAAGCTAGGTATGTAAATGATTCATGTTACTATGATGATCAGGTTTGAAAAACATATTTTTTCCTTTTGAATCATGTAGACACAAAAGTATGTTCCTGCAATGGATTGGATCCTGCAAAGGTTTGCAATCCTGATGTCTCCTACAAAACAACAAACATTTACTACAGTACACCTTCTACTGTGAGACTGAGGGAGTACCTGTCAGAATTGTCTCTTGAAATTCCACCATCCAGAGATCTTTGTGAATCACCAATTAAATTGCAGCTGTGTGTACAAAGCTCATAGTTGCTCAGCATTTGGGGCCATTTTTCATTCAAGAGCATGAGTTGTAGGCAATGCTGAGTTCTCAAATATTTTGCTGGCAGAAACCACCTGCTCAATCACTTTTGCAGTCACCCACTCCTGAGCTACACTTGAAAGCTCATTACAGGGTTTAATTGTGGGTTCACTGACACAGTATTTGTGTATGCCAAAGCACCGAATCAAAACTCCAGTGTAGACCAAATGCTCAGGCCTTTCTGAGGGAGAATAAGGAACAAAATAACTGATGTCACAAAGAGTTTCTGAGGACTGAGATAAAAAACCTGGGATTTCTAAAATATTTCAAGACAGAATCAAGTTTTATATATCCTATGTGAAGAAGATGCAATGCCAGACAGTGCAGATAAATATTTTTAACAGTATCTAAAATAATCTGACTTGAATCTATGATTAAATATGCAGAAACACAATTTCTTATATAGTCCTGCCAGCTCTAACTCAGTGAGAAAAATTGTTTTTGTGGATTAGCTGTTAAGTGAAAAGGAAGAAAATCTCTGGCCTTGTTACAGCTGAGAACAGAAGCAGGAATAGGCTAGCTATTTTATTTCTCTACATATTTTAAGCATTAAACTGTTCAAAAGGGGCTGAAAATATGTTCTTAAATTATTAGAAAGAGATTAATAAAAAAAGATTTGCTAGGTTATTTATTTATGGGCTTAAACCCAATCGACATCATGTATGTCTGTACTCATTCAGCCAGAATAAGTTTGACAAGAGTGTCAGACAATGTTCTTTGATGCTTGCAGTATTCTAGGCTGGTATTTTTGGTTAACTAAAGTGAACAGGAGGCAGGGAATAGATTGCAGAGATATGAATTGTTAAAAATACCACATAGAAATAGGTCAGTACAAGGAGACAGAATAAAAGAATAGATCTACAAAGGAAGGATGTGAAGATTTAGGATAGGCTTCAAAAGCAGATCAGAGCAAGGCAACAGAAGTATTGTTAGGAAAATGTTTAATGATACCATTTCTAACTGAAGATCCTATTTTCAGCTATCTGCTGGCTCCTGCTGACTCAAGTCTCTTGCCTCTACCTTCCATCTACTCTCAAAGCACCTACTGCAGTGAGTCTGCCAGTTAGTTATTTTAATAAATGTGTCATCACTGTAATACGTGCGGCCAGAAAGATCCTTCTGCACTGCTAGATTTCCTTTCTTTCCTAAAAGCATCATCATTATTAAAGAAACCTGTTCAGGTGTTTGTATGGTTTTATTTGGGGCCCCATTTCAATATTTCTATATACTATTTCCCAGGAACTCTACCCTCTGAAATTCATTCATTTTGAGAAGAGAGAAGGAGTGGAAAAATTTGAAATGAAGCTGTTCTGTTGATCACCTTGAGGCAATTTTAATAATAGATTACTTAGAATGCTGGGATTCAGATAGTAATTAGAATAAACAAATAAAGTTAATCAAAAGAATTTAGCTATATAAACTCTCTAAAGTAACAGTAGGGTAACAGTAAACTCTGATTAAATTTATGAAAAGCTTTCTTATGTACAGTACTAAATAAAGATATTCTTTTAATGAAAAAAGTATTTGAATATCAGTCAAGGTAGAAAAATCTGGAATTACAACAGCATATGTTTGACAGGCCCTATGCCTATATGGTATCTGGAGGACTGGGAAAGAAGTCCAGGAGAACAAGTTACCCCTGCTGCTTCAAAGGCTGGATCCTCTTTTTTTCTCCAAGACCAGTCTAGTTAAAGGTTTCTATGTAAAACTTACATGAGTCTCCCTGTGTCTTATGTGCATAAGATACTGTATTTTAAAGAGACTCTGAAAATTACTTGCATAAGTGAAAAGCCAAGTGCAGGGCAGGTACAGGCCAGTCCAGGTGGCATAGTGCGAGCATCATACATGTAAGGATTACAGCAGCACTATGTTCACAGTACTTTGCTTTTGTAGTTGTTTCTCTTCTTAGTCTTCATGTCAATCACAACCTGCACCCTACATGTTGATTTGTACTGCCAGCGCCATGAGTTCCCTTAGTGATCATTGGATATGGAGGCAGCTGACTCAGTGAACCAACACTGAAGCATCATCAAGTTTCAACAGTGACTCTGACTAAGTGTGTGCTGGGTCATATACACTCTTCTGTCAAGGAATAAATTGCTTTGGGAAAGGAAAAAACACTTTTATAAATTAATATACAACTAAATAGTTGTATAAGATGCATGTTAGTGACTGAAGTAAATTTACAGTGAGATGTATTTTAAAATATAGCAGCTGTAATCCAGGTCAAATATTTTTGCAATGTCTTTTTCACTAACCTTGTAAGGGAATGTCTTGGTTTAGGGCAAATTTGGGAGGAAACCTCCCTAATGGGAGGTCCCTCTGGGAAGCAAACTGAAACAGCCCCTCACCTCTAGTGGTTCAGGAAAAAATCTCCTTAGAGATGAGTGGAAAAAACCAATTTATTTAACAAACAAAGTGCCTACAAACATAAAAATGAATAATATCAAACAATAAAATCTGGCAAAATTGAGGAAGTCCTTGCCATGGGAGCTCAGTTCACTCAGCCTGATATCAGTTCCCTCCGGTGCTGGAAAATGCCGGCCTGGCCCGGTGGCCCCGGTGTGGACTCCTGGTGCTCTTGCTCTCGTGGGTCTTTCAGTCCAAGAGCAGGTTTAAACAGTCCCAAAAAAAGGAAAAGAAAAAATAAAACCAGTCCAGGGAACTTCTGTGCTCTAGCTAGCTAACACTAACTAAAAGCAAAGGAGATTCTTGCCTGTCCATGCTTCAGACGAACATTCCAGGAGCTGGAATGTGGAGGAGGAGCTGCTTTTCTGAAAACAAACACTTCTCTTTTCCCCCCTTCACTCTCGGAATCAGTCTTAAAGCTACAGAACACAACATCTAATACAGAACAGACAATCTGGGGATACAAGCATCATAAAGTCACCCTAGGACAGGGAAGCAATACAATTTCTAATAATTTTTTCTGAAAAAGTTATGTTGTTTGAACAGATAAATATTTCTGTCCTCAGGCTGTAAACATTTTTAATGCTTTGGTTACTTGTACAATCCCCGGAGTGATTATCAGCTCATTTTCCCATCAATCATTATTCACTGGTCACTCTTTTTCAACTTCATTTTATTCACCTTAACTACACTTTCATATTACTGAGGCCTCCAGTCTTTGAACTGACAGACTTTTACCAGTGAGTTAGTTGTAATGGAAAAGAGAAAAAATAAAATAGGTCTTTGATCTTCATCCAAAATTTAATCAGAATCCATTTATGAATTAAAATTTCAGGTAGTTGGATAAATATTTGTTAATTTAAATCTTACTAAATTTTCTGGCTTCTTTTGACATAGAAAGCAAAAATATTGAGTTATCTTAGGGGAAATTTTGGATTTATTTCAGATTCAACAGTGCAGACAAAACTGGAAAAAAAACCTTCATACTATTACTGATAATTCTGTGTCTTTAACTTGCTTGTCTGCTGACCTTCTGTCAGACAAATTTGTGAGCTATCTTGTTAAGTCATGGGCATACCTTCTTTCATGTTTGGTGGACTGTTTTTTCATGTTCAGTGCCTGGTTGATGGTTCAACCTCACTGTGAGAGAAATAAATAGTTCTATACCCTGCAAAAATAATCCAAACCCATTTGTTCTACTTAGTATTGTCTAAATGGCCAGAGGGAGCCTTGTGTGCTCCCTCTGCTCATTTCCAGTTTTCACTGTTGAAGCCAGGAGAGATGGACCCACCAGTTTGACCCTACAGGGCAGCAATTTTTCTTTTGAGGCATTGTGACTGGAGAGAAGACAGTGACAGGAATCCCTACACACCTACAAAGCATGATTTCTGAAAAAACGGTGGAGTTAGCTGGTGTTGTTTCACCTACAGAAATGAAAGCAGGGCAAGGAATGGAAAATATGGCAATAATCTTCAAATATGTACCTGGCTGGAGCCAAGGAAAGGAATAATCTCATCATGATGACTGTATTAGCTAGGAAAGAAATGACATTCTGCTTTTGTAAAAGCAGTGAGGACTTGGTAAATCATTCTAGTAGAGCAGGTTTGCTGAGAGAGCTGATAATATCAGCTGTTTCAGACTAGTTTAGAACAGGGAATGCAAAAATATAGCACGAACAACACAGGCATACCTTTAGCTATGTAAAGGGTGTTAGAGATGTAGAGGAGTTAGTTGCCCTTGGCTCAGATGGTCCTTTGTGGTTTTGTGAATTTAGGAAGATCAAATGCTCCCTCCAAAACCAGTGCAAGCTTACAGTGTAATTACTAGGGTCATGCAGAGACTCAGGATGTTGTCCCAGCCTTTCTCTGTGCTGAGATAGCAAGTGTCAAGAAAACAGAGGTTAAAAGAAAAAAGAGTCATTACTCAGTTAAATAAGAAACAGGCAAACTACCTTGGTACTGGAAACAGCCTCATTTTCCATTAAATGCAAAGTGTTGACATGCAGTAGAAGTTATTTCATCTACCATTTTGTTTCAGGCCTCTGACATTTCTGCAAGAGAGTTGAACCTCACTGAGACCAAGCTGAGATGGAGATTCTTTGTTTTGGCTGCTTTAGCTGCCTGGATAGGCTCAGCAGCTCAGTTATCTCCATATGAGTGATTTCTTCATCACTGAAGTGTAGGGGGTGTACTGGATCTGGCTGGGGTGAAGTTAATTTTCTTTATCGGGTCCTTTATGGTGCTGTGGTTTGGATTTTTGACTGCTGACACATCAGTGTTTTGACTGTTGCTGGACTGTACTTGAACACTGTTAAGGCCTTTTCCTTTTCTCACACTGATCTCCTCAGAGAGCAGGTGATGGGTGGGGATAGAGACTGGGAACAGACACAGACTGACAATTGACCCAAACTGTCCAAAAGGTGCAATCAATCCATGTTATATGACATCATATTCAGCAAAGGAAGCTGGCGGGAGCTGGCAGACCTTTCCAAGGTAGTGTTGCTCAGGGACAGGTTGGGCATTGTGTGCTTGTGAGAGGTTGTAAGTGATTGCATCTGCATCACTTCCTTGGTGTTTTTCCTTTTCCTCAACTTGTTAAGCTACACTGATCTCAACTCACATATTTGTCTTATTTTTGCTGTTCAGATTCTTTCTTCAGTCCTGCTGGGTTGTGGAAGGGTAGTGGAGAGTAAATGACTGGCTGAGTGATCGCTTAGCTGCAGGACAAGGTAAAGCCAGCAAGAGAGGGATGATCACAGTCTAGCTCAGGGATGATGTGGACCCTGAGCTGGGCAGTGCTGTGTTTGAATGATGTGTGGCAACACAAAATATAGCTATCTTCTCAGATGAAATATGGGTAGAAAATAGTTTGACTGCCAAGGCTCTGTGCTGCAGTAGGCAGTGGGGGTCCATCCTTGGACATATTTTTCTAGTCAAAGTCAAGAGAGAAAATTTTTTGAAAACCCTTGATAATACCTACTGTACTGAGGTAAAACAAGAAAGAAAACATATCTCATGACATTCCCCTAAAAACCCAGACCCATGCCATATAACTCTGATAAAAATTTTTAATACATATGCTGTTTGAGCAGCCTGTCCAAATTAAAATTTATATGTCTCTGAGTCAGTTGAACTAAAGATAGAAGTGTAGCATCTTGGGGAGAAGACAATTTGTCTTTCTGTCTGAGAAGGGCCATGAACATCTGAGGGCTGAAAACTTATTGCCATATATTACAAAACACTAATTGCTTGTCTAAGATGTGTTTTATTTCTGTTCCAGCTCTGCACAGCAGAGTGTTAGAGTGATCAGTGGAGCCATTCCCACTAGGAACTGTTGATTTGGGTTTGTTATTCTATTTGAAAGCTTATACAATGTCAGAGTGACCCTGAACAGTGTGTGCTAGCAGGTGTTTGTGTAAGATTGCATCAAATGAATATAAACGCTGTGAAATTTCTGAATAATTACTGCCTAAATGAATAAAACTGCCTGTCTGAATTGGTTCTCACAGTTAGAGTGGAAAGAAAACTTCAGGGAGCATAAGGAAAAAGCAGAAAATCAGCTCTTAACACCACAAAGTGTGCACATTAATCTTTCTTGTGTTTTCCAAACATGCTGATGAGTCACTGAAGATGTTGTCATCTCCAAATTTCAGTTTCCTCGATGCTAATGGCTCCACCTTCAGTTTCTTCCAAGGAGTCAGGATATCAGAATATGATCAAAAATTCGGGTAGGTGGGACACTCTATCTGCTGCATGGCCTCCCCCTGAAAAGAGATGAGTAATTATAAGTTCATAACCTGCTTTCCTTCTAAGTAGAAAACACAGAACTGTGTGCCAGATCAGAAGGTTATGACAGGAAATAATGAGATATAATATCCTTCTTATACCTAGAGCCACATAAGACCACCAGTGTTCTCAGCTGGTTTTATTAATTGTTTAAAAATGTTCACAATTTGACAGAACTAACAGACCTAAATATATGTCTATATGCTTTTTTGTTAATATATAAAATTCTTCACAGCCCATAGTCTTTGTAAGTACCAAAGAACTCAGTACTTTTCAGCAGTGAAATGAAACTCAATTCATAGAATATGTTCATTTGGAGGATGTGGAGCAATAACAGGTGAAGAACTGAAAACTGCTTTTCATTCCAAACAGATGGGGATAAAAATGTGTTTTCTCTAGTAAGGCCACTGTTATCCTGGAGCTTACACTTGTTGCTCCAACCAAACCATGACCGTATACAGAAAACATAGTGAAATTCTTTATAAACATGAAGATAACGGTTTTACTTGTTCTCACTTTGTTCAGGTTATGGTGACACTGACCGGTGAGCATAACTTGGTAATTAGGGTCTCTCCCAGAACTTCTAGCCAGGGAGCAGGGCAGGCTGGAGGCAGAATTTTTCAGGATGTTTCTGTGGGGAAGGAAAAAAAAAAAACCCACAACAAAACCATTGTGCAGAAGGGAGTGCAGTCATAAAATGGAGGACTTGAGAGTGGTCTGCATTCCCCATATTAGAGATACATGTTTTATCTACCAACCTCTGTTTTGCTGTCACACAACCTGTGCTGGTGGTGGAAAATGTGTCTCACTATTGCACCTCACCTGTGCTCATCTTGGTCAGTTGCGAACATGCAATTGTCATCAGAGAATGCAGTCTGCAGGATATGTGGTCCATAGGGTTTTACAAAGGCAGAAACCCTATTGTAGTATACTGCCTGCTTTTTAGCCAACATTCATGTGGCTTGTTGTTGTTGTTTTATTAGAAATATCTGCTTTCTTTCTCTGCAATTAACTGCTTTCTTTTACATAGCTGTGTGAATACATGTTTCTTTGTTGGGGTCCCTCCCTTTCCTCAAGTGAATTTTTATTCAAAAATATGCTAAGAGGACTGGAGAGGCCTCTTTGTTCAAAGAGCCTGCAATATGTTGATGTTTTGGATGGTAAATAAGACCTTTGAAATAAAATGTGATTAGTTAATCTTTTTATGGAAGTATTTGTTAAAGTCTGTTCTGAAATTAACTCCTATGTGATAACTGGATTTCTTATGATTTATAATTTATAATTAAGCTCTGGTCTTGAAAAATGCTACATGATTATTTCAATATCTGTGTGAAATACTCAGTTATCAGTATCTTAGCCAAGAGAAAATACCTGAGTCTAGAAGGTAGATTGGGTGTTGCAGGAGTGAGATCTCAAAGGGATCTGTTTGGAAAAGTGCCATTTTTGTCTTGTTGCACATTCTTTACTGCAGTGAAAAGCAAAAAAGCTTATCTGTCTTGGTATGTGGTGCATTTAAAAACTGGAGATACCCTGTTATGGAATCTGGAAGAGGATGTGTGGGGTGTGGTGAAGATCCCCTGGGGATGAGTAGCTGAAACAGAGAATTACTGATGCTTCATCATGTCACTGATAATTGTGCAAGGCAGGAATAGTGAGCATAACTGTGTTGACAGCAACTTTACACTGCTGAAATCTCATCCTTCTAAGTGGTGAATGGGGAAAGTGGTTGCACCAAAAAATGAATCTGAAATTTCACAGAGACAAGCCAGTCCACATAATTTTTGCTTAGAAAAGTCCAGCACAGGGACAAAGCTTTAGGAAACTCATAATCTGGACTGCAAATAGTCTGACTGGTGGACTTTGATGTACCCAATCTGCTGGTTCTTGTGTAAAACTTCTACAATTCCAGAGGAAAAAGTATAATTGCTACAAGTAGCCTCTTGCTGCATAAAAAATATTTTAGTTTGAGTCTGCACATTTCATACACCTTGATTTATGACAAATGACATCCAACAGATTTTCTTCCTTTACAGAATTATAAAGGAGCAGGAGACCATTCTGCACTTTAAAAATCTCCGTCCTCCCAGGTCTGAAAATACAGGCAAAATAAATACAGGCAAAGCTAACTATTTTTTTCCCACTGCTTTCCCACTTGTGAGGTTCCTTCTTGTATCTTATGGGAAAGGAGAATTTCCCATATGCAGTTTTTGAATCAGTAAAATCTTGCTACCAGTAAATCACTGTGTTATCAAGTTTTAAACCCCTTAAAATGTAAACAATTCAGCAGCTGTGTAGGGTTTTAATGTCTTGCAAATTGCTGTGCCTTTATTTTTTTTTCCTGTTCTGTTTTTAGTTTCTGGTTACATTGCCTCAATTTTAAGTACCTTAGGGTTCTGCAATCAAGTTTTGGCATTTGTAGATTGCTTTTATTACCTAGCTGATAGCCATGTGGTTGATTTTTAAAGTGCTTCCTAAACTTCTAGGTGCTTTGATATTTTTCAAGAAGATATATAATAGAAATATTTTGTCAGCATAACTGCAGTAAGGAAAGTATTTATATTATTAATGAGTAGCTTAAAATAATAACCATAAACATAACAGCAAAATAACACTGTTCATCAGGGCTTATCATTTATAATGAGGACAGCAGGGACAAAATGAGATTTTATGGCTGAGATGAAGATGAACCTTTGATGGTGGTATGAATGTGGAGGTTTGAATGTCTAAGCCTTTTGCATGGAAAATTGCTATTTGCTAATTGGATGAATACAGAAAGCTAGGGAGAACAGAGTTGAGATGCACAGTTGGCCATAGACTAACTTCCATTTTGGTTGATCTGCCATCAGGGATGGCAGCAATGGATGAGAGAAATAGGAATGACAGCAGGGAACTGAGCCTCTGCACAGGGTGCACTCCTTGCCATGTTGCCCAAGGAACATACCCAGAAACTGCCTTGGTCTCATATTGTGAATTGATCTCCCATCCAGGAATCCACTTCTACTCCAAATTAGATGTTAACGGGATTTGATCAGATCTGAGGGTACTGGGAGGAGGGAGAGATGGGCTTGACCATTTGCCTCCCTTTTCCTCTCCCAGGTGTGTTTGTTTAACAAGCAATCTGTTCAGCACACACTCCCCACAGCTGCCTAGCACTTATGGCAAGGGGAATCCAAGGCTGCTGTCTTTTGTTTGCTTCTGAAAGCAACTATCGCAACTCAGAGGCCTCTTTCTGATGTAGTATGGTAATTTTCTAATGAAACCAGCTTTGTTTTCCTTTACTTCTGGCACTGCTACTTTTTCTTGGGAAGGACTAAACTCTTTGCTTTGCCTCAGCCTTCACAAGTTTTTACTGTCTTCAAACATTAGTTATACTTTGGACACTGACAGACTCAAAATGCCAGCTTGCAGAACAACTAGCCAGAAGTAGATGGAACACTGCCAACAAGCCTTCAGTGCATGACTTTTCATTGTGAATGCACTTTTTACTCTGTCTTTTGAGAAAAGAGCAGAACAAAAAAATTTCTGTGTCATCCTTTATTTTACATATAGCTCTGATCTCCTTCAATCATCCTCCCCCCATACAAACTTCTGCCTGTCTCTAACAACCCCTCAAGGTACATCAAAGGTACTGCACTTCCATGAATATCATTATTTATTTTCCCAGGTAGAACACATCACTTAGGGAAATCCAATATATAAAAAGATGATTTATTGTGAGTTTTTCCAAATAATATTTATTTGTAATCTTTTTGGCTGTGTTTAGTATTATAGCCATCAGATCACAATGTAAATAGAAGAAGAACAGAAAAAGCAGTTTCAAGTGCACATCCATAAAAATGAAAACACCTAAAACCCTGGATGTGAAACTTCTTAATCTCAGTTTACATCAAAGTCAGATCACAAAGTTATATCAGTCATTTTTAACTTTTACATGGGGTCACCAGGGGTAGAAAGGTTGTTTTTCCTCACACTAAAAAAGGTATGAAAAGGTACAAAACTGTTGTATAACCATGTATCTTTGACAGAATAATAACAAGTGATGTTAAAGGGAAGAAAGGTGTCTACCTCCTGAGGAAGTAAGGTCTGCTGTGGTTACTTGCCTAAATCTGGACAAAACTGGAGACTTATTTAGGCAAGTAGTACTGCATCCTCTTACCGTGTTTACATGTGCTTCAGTGAGCTGAGTGGGGAATATCATCTTGAACCCTTTTTTCAGGGCAAAAGTATTTTCTTGCAGTTTACTCAAACAGCCTGTCATATTTCCTTCAGGTGAAGAAGACTAACCATTTTGCTATCTCTCCCAACTGTGAATTGAACTAATGATGGCACCTAAACCATCACTTACAAATGCATCCGCCCAAGTAGAAACTTTCCACAATCCAGACTTACCAGCAAACATCACTGCCATGGTAAGATTTACAAGAGTTGAAGTTCTGCATCAAGGGCTGAAATTTTTGATGGCAGCAAAATGTTCCAGCAGCAGAAGAGCTGCAGAGAAACCACGTTCTCAGAGAGATATGTGGGTGACCACCAACAGAAGGCATAGCTTTAAAGAGTTCATCTACTGCTCTCATTGATGACAGAGCAGTGTTTCACTATAGAAAGAGATGCTTTTCTCTGCTAGGTTAATATTCAAAGCATTGGCAGCCAGGAACATGGCCTATGTTACTGACCACAGCTATTTATTATGGGCTGGCAAGTGGGTGCAGATAAATGGTGTAAGGTTGAATCAGAAACAGTGAGTTCACTCCAATCCATGTCAGGCATCTACAGATGAAACAAATTTGTACAAATTGTGCCCCATGGAAGTTTTGTAGAGTGCAGGATTAATGTGATTAATGGCCTCTGGTATACAATAACTGGAGCAGATGAAGGAGCGAAATATGGTTGATCTTTAAACTGTTCAGAAATATGGAAGTTCAGCCCAAGGTCGAATGTGAGATAAACAAAAAGAGATACACTTCTAAAAAGCCATTCTGACTTCTTGAAAGCTAATTCTGTCAATTAACAGGTACATCTCTTAGAAAATTTGACAGGAGATTGCAATAATAACCTTTAGTGACTTTAGGAAAGCATATCCCATGGACAATCTGGATGAGTTCAAAGGGTAAATAATATTTCTTATTAAAACAAAATTCCATTGTCCTGATTATAGTTATTGTTCTAATTGATGAGTAAAAAAAAAAAGAAAAAAGAAAAAGGAAACAACAAAAATAAAAATTGAAAGTGTAACATAAGAAAACTGGTCTTGTTTATCTATCTAGCACCAAAAAGAAGATTTGAGGAAGAAATTACAGAGCCTTTGAATATTACATGATAATGCAACAAAATATAACACAATAAAATATATGCTTCCTCCAAGGCTGAAATGTCCTGCAGAAGAGGCTTGTTGGACTAATTTCCACCTGGAAGATTTTTATGTTGTCCAAGCAATGAGGGCAACTGAAATTTATATTAAATTAACATAAATTCCACCTAATTTATTTGACTAAGCACAGCCATAAAGCACAGAGGGGCAGCCAATAACACTACATACATTTTAGGACTTTGATCTGATCTCCCATCAAAGATGTATCTTGGACTCTCTTGGGCTCAGTGAATAAGGCTGAGCAGCACTCTGACTAAATGAGTGAAGGAGAAGCCTGCATGTCCCTTGTGTGCACTCTAGGCATCTCTGACAGACATGGACGGGATATGATTGTACTTCATGATAAAATGTTCAAAATTTCTATATTAAAAAAACCAGGAATTGTGTTTTCAAATTTTAAAAGCTTGTCTCCACACACATCCTTCCTCTTTCACCTTCAGCAAATAAACTTCAATCATTTGGCATTTTCCCTGTTTAAACTTAATGTCAGACTAATAATTAGTTTGTGTTTGTCCATGACCTTATATGCTACAATGTAAGAGTACTCTTTTAATGTCAGAATTTTAATCTTTATGGGTTCTTTTGATCACTGACTCACATAAACACAATGAACTCTACACAATACTATAAGTGAAAACCTTTATTTTGGATTTGAACTGAAATAAACCTCTGGGTCTTTTGAACTGGTGGTGAAAGCTCTTTTTAGTCCTGTACAAAGAACTGTCCTTATGCCTAAAACATTTCCCAGGCAAAACAGCCATAACTGTTATCTAGTCACAATTAACAGCTTTATTTTCTGTAGGGAAAGTACAGATTTTGTCAGAATTGTTTGATGTGCAAGGATTTGATAATATAGTAGGAAAATAATGATCATGACCTTCAGACTTGACTTTGTTGGTTGTCAGTGAAATCATGTTCTCCAGTCACTTCTACTTAGGCGTAACAGATGCTGTATCCCCTAAATCTCTTGGAGGTAAGTGACACATTTGGCAGTCTATTGCAGGAGAACCAAAGGCAGACACTTGCAGAATTTGTACAGAAGGGCAGGACATTTCCCCTTCCCAGGCTGGTTCTTTATAGGTGGCAGAATGAGGTGTGACTGAGAAAGATCAGAGATGCATTCTGCACGTAGGGGTGCAAACCAATGACTAGAGCAACAAACAGATATGCAGTTAGGATTTCCAACTCTTTCATAGATGTGAGGAGTGAAAATTATAGTTGTTTCATATAATCTGGCATTTATGATAGATTTTGCAGAATGATGCTGAAATAACATGTCAATTCATAAAGTTTCTCGTGGGAAAAGGGTCACTTCACAGAGCAGTGAGGCATTTTCCTGTTCTTTCTGGCTTCAGTGTGGCTATTATAACCATATCCTTTCCCTGAAACTGTATTCTGTCTTACTTAAAAAGGGACTGCTGATCTAGAAAAGCACGGAGAATATCAGTGGCAGTGGGAGACTCTTGGGAATAGCGACCTCTGGGGATAGTTTGAAGACCCAACATTCGAAAAGTACAGCTGTATTTTAGGTCTACATCCAACAGAGGTGAGCAAACACCCCCAGCAGTGTTTGCCAGCCCATGACTATGTCCCCATTTGGCCCCTCACCAGAACTTGCAAACATACACTAAAAAAATCGTGTAACCAAATCAGATGTGAACTTCACAAGCATGCATTTCTTTAATGGAAGAAAGAGTTATTTTTATACTGGTAAAAAGGTACGCACTAGTAGCGAAGAACTGTTATATAGAACACTTAAAAAAGATTCATGAAAGGGTGAATAGAGAGCCAGATAAGGTTATCACATGGGTGACATGAACAATACATTCCAACCCCCTGCAAACTTTCTATTTCTTGGCACAATGAAACCATCTGCAGAAAAATGACATGAAAGCAGTATTATAGAAAGTAATTCCTGGTGTGAAAGGAGATAGAACAAATAACCCTGTCCTTCCATTTTTTTGCTTACATAAAGTATATATACAGTGCTTTTCCCCTGTGTAATTCACAGAAACTCAGAACTGAAACTTTCTTCTTTTTGTACAGCTGTTGCAGGTCTACAGAAAATTGCTACCTAAGAGTTAGGTGGTGTGATTTATCAGAATGAAATTGCTTTTCGTGCGGAATTGGTAAATTGTAGGCAGGAGATGGAGGAACTAAGGAGGAAACAGAATGAAATGCTAAAAATGAAATGCTCTTAAATAGAAAATTAACACTGCTTCTGAAAGAGAAGTAAGAAAGACTGACAAGGAGAGGGCTAGATTCCAATCATCATCTCTGGGGATTATTTTGTTTGTCTATTCACAGAAATTAGTCTAATTTTTTTTTTTTTTTTTTTGTTATGAAGAGTAGATTACAAATTGCCAGAAAAAAATGGAGTCCCAAATTTCCAAATTACAAGCTTGAATATCAGGGTTACTTAATTTTCCCGTTCTTTATTGTTTTAGCCCAAACCACTTGTCTAAAGTAAAACTGGTCTATAATTTTTCTTGTGGTCCATTCCACATAGTATCTTGTACTACGGAGAAGGAATTAAGCAACAACCTTGCTTGGAACAAGCTCCAGGTTTAGGTGATAAATTTAGAGAAATACTTCAGATTGGCCTGTTTACTAATTTTATGGTGGATGGATGGATGACACCGAATGGTGTGGTGCAGTTGATGTGCTGGAGGGAAGGGATGTCACCCAGAGGGAGCTTGATAGGCTTGAGAGGAGTGCCATGCAACTGAGAAACAGGACTTCAAAAGAGAGGGTGCAGAAGTAATCCAAGCAGGGAGCCTTAAGTCAAAGCTTGAGCAAAAATAGGTCAGAGTTTGAGTTGAAGTTAAAGTTCATTGAAGTCTAAGCTGAAGTCAGGGTAAAAACGAGTTTGGAGCCATTGAAGCCATTGAAGTTAGATATTATTCTCACAGTACAGTGTTATATACTTGTAACAGCTCAAAATAGGCCACAGCCTAAAACAGTCATGACTTTTCCCACAAACTACAGACAGCTTATTGCTCAGCTCACATTATTTGGCGCCTTTACAAAATTGCATAGTTTTAAAGACCTTGACAGTTACATATGTAGCTCTCTTCAGAGTTCTTTTTCATATCTGTGATTGTTCTACACCATGGCCTGTACCCAGCCAAGGGTAAGATATTTCAGTTCACAAGTTCCACTGTGCCCTCCATTTAATCTATGTTCTTCTATAGAGGTGTGAACCTCTGCAAGCCTGAAACAACAATTATTATGATAGTTTTTTTATGCATTGAAAGTTGCCAGAATCTGCCATGTTGTTAACAGTGCAAGTAACGATTTAGTAACAATTCACCTCAGATAGTAAATAAAAATGAAGGACTTCCACTTTCCCTAGTTTGTGATTCCTGGTAACTCCAGAGCTGAATGAAGCCCCCTCAGCCTCTGTATGTGATTGCACAGAGAGTGATCCATACAGATCTTCTTTCACTGAATTTTCTGTAACCAGAATATCCAACTTTGCAGATTAACACTTCTACAAAAGCAAACAACCAAATATCCATTGTGTCAATGAAGATACAACACAAATAGGCCTGTATCTGTACCAACATCCAACCAAGAATAATCAGGAATTCTTAACACTGCCTTTTTCTTTGGTTATGTAGTCAATGTAAGAAGTTAACACAACTCTACCTTAGAGCTGCTTCAGGTGACAAACATTTTGTTTAACCCTAAGGGGCCAACACAGGAAAGAAAAAAGAATGTATTTGCAAGCAAAGGCCAGAGGGGAAAAAAAAAATCATGATTAATCATGTTGTAAATTTATTAATTATCACAGCACATGAAGACAACAAGAGTATTTTTTTGGCTTTATTTTTCAGTAGGCTGTTACAGGGTTATGGCAGCATATGAAGTTTCATTACACTTTCTAAAATGTCCTGCTAGTATTCATTGAATAGTATTAGTTTCAGCCGTATTCAAACATACAGATTCCAGCCTTTTTTTTTTTTTACACCATTTGAAATTTTCTCATCTCTGGCCTTCCAAGTATTGAAAGTGACTTTTATTTCCTGCCTTAGCAGTTGTTTAAGTACCAACAAAAGTATTTAGATGCATTACAGCTGCTAAACTCCTCCTGAGATTAATATTTTAGAGTGAAAATTCTGTCCTCTCAGTCACAGCTGAGACACTTTGTGAAAAGTGTCAGTGATATATGAAAACACCTGTAGAGAGAGGTCAGGGTTAAAAATATTTGCCCGGATACCCTAGGCTTTAGAAGGAATGTTTAATTTTTACACATTAATACTTTAATTTATATTCATCTTAAAAAAGCCTGAACATAGCAAATACAATAAAAACATAAATTAGTGAAATAGCCAGAAATAAATCCTGGAGACAGTGAAAGAAATTACTATGTTAAACACAGAACACCAGAGAGTTTGCAGCCTCTGTAAAGACAGACAGATTATTTTTTTTTTTACTTATGTTGTTTCCAGTCAAATGCAAGGTGCTTAGACTACCCAGTCAAAAATACAGTGTGGTTATATTCTTATTAAAAAAGAAAAAAAAGAAAAAAATAAGGCAAAAAGGGGGAAAAATTACATTGATTCATGAAATTCAGCAGAAAAAAAATATAATTTATCAGCTAAGAATACATATTGAGAAGTATTAACATTTACATTGCACTGTTTCCTGGAAAAAGACATGTCTAAGCTACATAATTTCATTAATATTTAGATCTAATTTGTACAAAGAATAATTGACTTATTTAAAAGCTGGTTAAATTATTATTATTATGGTAAGAATAGAGCAGTTCTAAGCACATCCCATTAAAAAAAGGAAAAAAAAAAGGATTACCGTGGATGGGGATGCTGCCAAGAAGGAAAGCAGGTGGAGTTTCATTTCCAATATAGCAAACAGAAAAGTATTTGGGTCACAGAACTATTGTGCTTTCTGTATTATTGCATTTCACCAAAGTGGTGAATGGGTAAAAGATACCTTTTCATGCACCCGGATGTTCAGTAGGGACATGCATGTCTTGCTGCCTTTGTACAAGGAGGAGAAAGATTTCAGTTTCCTTTATCCATCTGGGGAAGGAGCAGAGAGTTTGGGAGCAGTCTCACTCAGTTTCTTTCAAGTGTACAAGGCCCATGGAGCAAAAGTTTACAAGCATGGAGATCTGTGAGATCTGGCAAGCAAGGAGAAAGGGACATCCAGGAGGTGATGATAACTAAAACTGAGTGGTTGTTTTCTCTAAACTGAGGATTTAAATGTATTATGCAGTATCCACATGCAAGTATCATCATACAGATGATCACTACTCCTTCCCAATGAATGGTGTTGTTTGTTTGATCTTTTTTGGTTTTGTTGTTTGTTTGCTGTTTGTTTAGTTTTTTTAGAGGTAGAGTTTAAGCTAGCTTCAGGGTGTATATTTGACTTCCCCCCCAAAATCCTAGCAGAAAACAAACCCATGCTCTTTCATGGACACTAAGCAATAAACAGCCAAATTTTTGCTTTGTGATTTGGGGTTTTTTCAGATCCTAAGGAAAAAAAAATACTATTTAAAGAGGTGTGATTAAACTGCAGTGGTGTTGCTGCAGTTTATTGTATCATCTCTTTTGAGGAAGGAGAAAATATACCCCAGGGAGCAGCTCTCTGTGCCAGAAGTACCTCTGTCACTTTAGTTTTGTGTGCTGGGGTCAGTTTTGTGTCTAAAAAGTTTGTTAATTTCATCTAGTGTGGAAACACTACTTCATACTTTAGCCTTTCCCCTAAAAAGGAGGAATTTACAGCTACTCACTTCTCAATATGGCAGTTATTTTTGCAAAACCTAGGGGTTTAATGACCTAAACATCTGTGTTAAATGTGATTGAATCTGATGACTGGGGAAAAGAAGTTACTGGGAGTGTTCATAGACAAAGGAGAACTCATAAATCCTGTTTACACATGAAAACAAACAAAAACTAGAGAGAAGCTGAGCAACTTAAGTGAAAAATATGTATTTCACCAAACTACTGGAAGCTGGACAACTGAAGATTTTTAGTGAGTAACACTAACTCTGAAGACCTAGAGGTCTCTTTCGTGTTTTTTAAATGTTTGTATCTCTTTCTCTAAGAGAACAATGCAATCAGTCTCAAAGTCGAGGGAAATTATTATCGGTTCTCTTAAGGCTAGAGGGGGAAAAAAAACCACAGGTGTTTGTAGCCAAGGTGAACCAACTTCTGTTCTGGCTTGTTTTGCCCACTGAAAATAGAAATTAGGGCCTGTTGCCTTAGCTGGTGCTTCTCTGGAAGTGGAAGCCATGCACAAACACCACAGGAGCACCCCAAGGCATGGGAAATTGTATCTCCAAACGATTTGTCATCAGCCACTTCTAGGTCCTGGAGGATCTCTCATGCCTCTCTGATACCGACTCTGGGATGAAGGTGCATCTGACTGCAGGAGGAGGCATGTAGGACAGCCCAGCTCAGCACTGCCCTGACATCCCTGGGGATACAATCCCTTCCTTGTCTGTCTAAGAGGACTGCTCACTGAACTTAGGGTGCCCGAGACCTTGCTCTTCCACCCACAGCAAATGCTGACCTCAGGCAGGACACTTGGCGTGAAGGCTGCTCCAGTCTCCCAGCTCTGCTCCAGCAGGCTTGCACATGAAGCGGACATATTTCTTGTGGATTCTGCTGCCTCATTAATATTAGATACTGGGCCCTAGATTTGAATTTCTTGTTTAATGAGAACAAGAGGCTGCAACCCCACAGGGAGAAGGGGTTTGCATTCCATTTGTACTCCAGTATTTGTATTCCAGTTGACCAGCTATGTCTGTTGTGGATTGTACTACTTAGCTCAGACATGTCATTTCATGGGTGCAACACAGTGGTTGCTTGCCATTTTGACACTGGTTTGAAAACAGGGACTGCACTAATTTTATCTTTGTTGTGCTTTCAGATGTTGTATATATTTTTTAACTCTTTTTTCACTGGGCAAAGTCAGCCCCCTCAAGTTGAGCAGGCATCTTGTTATTGGGACAGAAAAAAATCAACGACTATTTGTCTCTGTGTGTGCTGCTTTCACATCTGAATTTACTTTGGCTCACACAATTGGATTTCATTCACTCTCTCAATCATTCAAAAGAATACTATGCCTGGCTTCTTTTTGAATGGTCTATTTTATGGCTCTGACTAGTGAGGTCTCTTTTTGAAAACTATGAAGTGCAGAAGAAATAAAAAATAAATAGGAAAAGAAAATAAACAAAATCTGTATAGTCCAGGGGATCCTTCAATGGAGGTAAATGACTTATATCTTTCTACCCTCACCTGCTTCCAAGCACAGAAATGTTGTGCAGCAGGCTGCCGCATAAGTCAGCAGTGGCAGCCAGGAGGGCCACCCATGTCCTGGGATGTATCAGGCACAGCATCACAGCCAGGCAAGGGAGGGGATTGTCCTGCTCTGCTCTGCTCTAAGGTGGCCTCACCGCAAGTGCTGGGGGCAGTTTTGGGTGTCACAATACAAAAAAGACATTGAGCTGTTAGAGAGTGTTCAGAGGAGGGCCATGAAGATGGTGAAGGGTCTGGAGGTGAAGTCGTGAGGAATGGCTGAGGTCACTTGGTCTGTTCAGTCTGGAGGAGACTGAGGGGAGACCTCACTGCAGTTACAACTGTAGCTGCCCAGAAAGTTGACCAGCAGCATGGGGTCTTTGTTCTACCTGGGAGAGCGGGAAAGTTTAAATGAAGAGATGAATATGCATGAACGCCCAAAAGCTATTGGTTGCTGCCGCTCTGTCACTCTCGGATTCCTTTGTATTTGATTGGACAGCCCTGTGTTATCCACGCCCAGGACCAAGGCTTTAAGAATGCTTCCCATGCTGTACTCAGAGCTTTTTGAGGGCATCAGCCTAATAAACTGTGTATCCTTTGGAAGCCAGTATCCCTTCTTCCTTACTCCAGAGAAATCCTATTTATGTTAGAAATCTCTCCCTTCCCTCCTTCCTGCAGGCTCACACGCACCCACGGGACCGCCGGCCATTCCCCGAGAGGAAGAAGCTGGCAGGACCCACTCACACCTAGCCGGGACCACAACAGAGCAGGAGGGAGAGAAGCCAGGGATCCTTTGCTAACATACAACTTCCTTGAGAGGGAAAGAGGAGGGGCAGGCACTGATCTCTTCTGTCTGCTGACCAGTGACAGGACCTGAGGGGATGCCCTGAAATTTTGTCAGGGCTGGTCTATGTTTGGTATTAGGAAAAGATTTTTCACCCAGAGGGTGGCTGGGCACTGAAACAGGGTCTCCAGTAAAGTGGTCACAACACCAAGCCAGACAGAGCTCAAGGGGTGATTCGGCAATGCTCCTCAGGCACAAATAATAATTCTTGCATTGTCTTGTGCAGGATGAGGAATGGGACTGAATGATCCTGTTGGGTCCCTTCCAGCTCAGGATATTCTATGATTCTGTGATTCTAGGTTGTTTCACAGTCAAATACACTCATGTAAGTACACATGGAATCCACCAACAGGTCAATATCACACTGTTTATAAGAATTATTTCCAGTTCCTAGCCCATACAGTGTAGCATGAATTAGCTAAAAGCACTCTGTATGTGTTTGTGTTTAGGGAGGAAGAGACAGTTTTCATTTTCTGATAGAAAAAAAAAAATAGTTGGATTCCATAAGGTACCATTACAGGACTGAAACCAGTAATGGAAACATGATGTGAAGTATTTCCTTAACCTTAAGGAATTGTATAAGACCTTAAGAATTTATTTGCTCTCATTTAAGAAGACCCTTAATAGAAGGAAGAAATAAATCTTTAGGACAGAAAGCAGTCTGAGTGCATATTTTGATATGGTTTATTTTTTTGATTCAAAAATTCTACAGAGTTGCTGACTCTGTAGAAAGGCAGAATTGGAAACTGAATTACTCTGAACTGGCAAAAAAGATGTGCAATACTTAATCTACAATGCAGCAGGCTGCTGAGAGGTTCTTGGTAACAAAAAATGTAATTCCCTAGCTATAATTTTCTTTTTGAGGTAGTAGAGTGCAACCACTGAAAATCTATTTAATTCCTATTCTTCTACTTTAGGAAAGGACTATCTTCTCTTTTGTTTATAGGGTGGGATGAGGGACAGTTGAACAAAAACAGGTGGAGATGTTTAAGAACTCAAGGTCCAAAATGCATTTGTATTTGAAAAACCGAGTTTGAAAACCTGTATTCCTTAAAAATAACAAAGAAAAATTCTGCCTTTTGTAAAGACCTATACGTTTACTCTCTGTTTAGTTAAATTATTTGATACTACTTCAAAGGCCTGAAAAACAAGCATACAGAGCTCTGATCTTAATGAGAAAGAGAAGGTCTAAATTGTGTATTAGAAATAAACATGGCATATTGCCTTATTTGGAGCCACAACCCTGTCTTTAATATATGAGCAAGTAAAAATACCTTGAACATTAAATATAACAAGAGAAAATTTCAAGTTCTTCCATAAGATTTATCTCCCTTCTTTTCATCCTATTGCATTGACTCTAAAAATGTCAATGAATATGACACTTGCTAGCCTGGGGATCTGCAAAGACTTTAGGCAGCCATAGTCACAATTTGTCTTTTGGATTCTTATTTAAGTAATTTTCACTCTTCAGTGCAGCCTATTCAGAGATACTAAGCAGTAGGAGCCCACCTATTCTGAGGTATGAAGATTTTAAATTGTAAAGGCTCTTTTACATCCTGTACAAGACAAGAAACTACACATTCATCCCCTAGCTCTCTGCTCTTACAGAATGTGAAGCCACATATTTGATAGAGAATGTAGGCAGAGACAGCACCGTTCCCTTAAGCATTGAAGAGTTTTTTGGGATTCTTGGCTTTAGTTTCCTCAATGTCATATATTATTTTATCACACTGCATCTCTCTGTCTTCATAGTCAGTTAAGGACCATTTGGAGCAACTGAGGTGCCATCACGAAATATTGGGCAACGGTTTTTACTTCAGCATAGTGCCAGTACAAATTGTCATGGTTTTCAAGGCACTGAGTTTTCACTTTAAGATGTCAGGCTTTTCCTGTGGCACCCTCTTGGTGCCTGCAAGAGCAGACATGATTTCAAAGTGGTGAAGAATAATATTGATGTCATGATGAGCACATTAACACAAGTCGGTATTTTCACATGCTGTGTAGAAGTACTAGAAGGTTTAGAATTAGTCCCACAATGTGCTTCTCTGTATCTCATGTATCTCAGTATGGTTCCATCAGTTCCACTACATGTCATGACAGTGTCCTGCAATGCAAAAACTGCAAACATTAGTGAATGAAAGAGTCAAATTCCCATTTTCAGGAAAATGAAAAGAAGAAGAGGCTGGTAGTTTCTGACATGTCTCCAGTCTTAAATTAAAACTTTCTATAGAGCAAATGAAAGAACAGGAGGAGACAGACTGTAGTTGGTGAGAGGAAAGGCAGGAAAGAACCTGACTGTGTGTGAGCTCCTCTCCATGCAGGTGGAGAGGCTCCACCACCAGAGGACTCTACCTGCAGGAATTTAATCGTGACTAGGGCTCACTTTAGCCTGCTCAGGGATACAGTTCTCTTACTACTTGACCAATTAAATTGCTCAGTGCTGCAAGAATGAAGACATGAAATATAGAGCAGAAGTGATAGTGGGATACTTGCAAGTGAAGAGCTATAGAAATATTTTATGTTAAGAGTCAGGAAATATCTAGCCACTGTTTTCTTTTTCAACATCCTGCAGAAAGCTTCCAGGTAGAAAGCAGATAGGACATGCACTCCCCATTACAGTATGAGTAAAATCTGAACTTCATTCAGTTGAAAGAACAGGATCAAAAGATTTTAGAACTGGGATATGTTCCAAATCTCTGTCAAAAATTTCTGGTATGCAGTTTTTAGCTGGCAGTTTTTCTCAGCCTGAGTACCTGCCTGAATCCTTGCCTATATAGCCAAGTGAGAAAACCAGTACTGAAAACAATGGCATCATGCACTTATATATTTCTGAGAAAAGTATTTAATCTCTTTTCAGAGCTTTTCCACTGACCCAAGCAAAGACATCCCCAATTTACTCTGGTGTAATTACCCAGCTAATAAACAGTGGTTGTCAACTACGTTCTTTCTGGTATTGATGACTATTCCTCCCTTACAAGGTGGGGAGAAGGATGTGGGCAGTTTGTGGGGAATGTGGGCTTTTCATCTCATCAGGGGAACTAACATTTTTGTAATAATTATAATTTTATTCAGTACAGTGTTCCTGTGGAGCAATGCAGATGCTAAACTGTTATTTATCTTTGGTTACCATCCAAAATAGAATAGAAAAAGAAAAAGACTTCTGTTATTTTGTTATAGATCTAATTAGACACTAAGACATTAAGACACAGCATTTTTATGAAAGTATGTATTTAAGATGCAGTTTTGGAATTGCAATAGTAACAACATTTGTTCTGTGTGGTAAACAGAAGCCTTTTGGCAGTAGGATGCTTTAGTTTTGAAAACTGCCAAAAATTGTTTGTTTATGTACAGAAATACAGCTACTCACTGTGCCTGTGAGTCATATGGAAGGGGGACCAGCGTAAACACATAGCTGTAGCAAAAAGGTAGGTGTGCAGGAAACATGCATTATTATGCTGGCAAGCTAAGCTACAGGCAGCACCCTGTTATTAAGAGGGAAGAAAGAGGGTGTGGGGGAGAAGAGTTGAAGTCAAGCCTGGATATTCTAATGTAATTTGGAAAGGACTGCAGAGTAGTCTAAATGGTAATGGTTTTTGACAGTTTGATATGTATTTATAGCTGTTGCCAGCCCTTCCTGAATATTATGTAGGACTATCTGGGATTTTCTGGGTTTATCACCACAGGCATGCAGGATTACAGCTTGATGAAGTCAAAAAGAATTATTCAGCCAACCCAATCCCTATACTTATATAGCGCCCTTCACACAAGGTCTCAGAGGGCTGCACAAGAAATACCATAACTTCCAGAAAGGATGGTGAAATAAAAATTTGCCATCTAGGCTTGAAATCCACCATGGAGCTGGGCTACATATTATCTCCTAATAAAAGTTTCTGAAGAACCAGTGCCCAGCAGAGCAGAGAATGGGCGTCACTCATCACACTCCCTTGTTGGTAACAATAAAGACATATAAGATTTCTTGTGATCAGCACAGTGGAAATACACAGATCAATAAAACTTTCCTGAGGCAGCTAGAAGCTAGGTGAAGGGGGCTCCAATTAAAAGTAGATACTGGATATACAGGATTTCCTTTGCCTCAAAACCAGTGGTCCATCCTACCTGCAGATTTCATCTGGTTTTGTTCAATCCCTTTTTCTTTTCCCCTCTTAACTGTTCCTAAAAATTTTATCTTCAAACTTTGCAGTAGCATCCATGATGGAGGCACAGGAGGTTTTCCTGATTTCACATGTGTCACACAAAGCTGTGCTTTGTTAAAAGCACCTTCAAATGCACCTAATTTATTCAAATAGAAAAATATCTACAAACAATGAAGCAAATATATTTGAGCCAAATTACAGATGAAAGGCTGATTAATCACTAAAGAGCAGCAGTGGAGACCACACCTTGCCCACATTCCCTACTGGTGGGAGAATCTTGTATCCCACACTAACCCACTATCACATTTTTTCTTAGGATGGAGATTCTAATGTAGTTTCCCGTAAATTGCTAATCATTAGAGGGATGATAGAGGACTGCTGATACTGCAGTCTGACTGAAAACCAGCAGCTTCTTTCTGTGCTTTTCAGCGCTTTAGCTCATTGACTTGCTATTGATCAGGATCCTTCTGAGTGGAAGTCAACCCTACAGAACCAGAACCAGATAAAGCTCCAGGCTGTCTGAGATAAAGAGGAGGAGTCTTTAAGAAATAATGTTGAGCACTGTGTGATTTGGGGGAGGATGTCTTGGAGGTGACCCAAAGCAAAAATGTACCCACAAAATTGGATTAAAACGCATGCTTGGCCTAATGTCTGGAGCTTTTCCAGTCATATGGATCTGAGGGTGGGTATTCCATTTGCCCTGGGTTTTGCAGGAGTACATGCACACTTTTAATCACAGCATGTGTTTTGCAGAAGACCTCTCAGGAGTACAGCCTCTTTACTGAAAAATCATGTTAGGACAATTAATATTCATCACTATCCCTCCTGCCAAAGTAGTCTGTCTCCAGCTTTTGAACTTCTAGCCTAGACTGAGTTTGAAACTTTTTTTTCAGGTCAGTTATAGAGAATACAACAAAATGTGGCAACATATGCAATGCATATGTTGTAAGATGAAATATAGATGTCATTGCAGTTTCAATGCTTAAGAAAGGGTACCAATGGCAGCATTTTTGCTGACACAAGGAAACAATCTTTCTTTGCTAGCAATTTTTGTGATTACTGCATTTGTGGTGAAGGATGGCTGATCACCTTTTCCTGAAAAATAAATTTATGTTTTCCATTGCAGGTTTCGACATATGCTTTGAAGAATATTAACTAAATGTTTTCCTTTAAAGCTATTTTTAACTGCTTTCAATAAATATTTACCTTTTAGCTATATTATTGTATAATATTAAACCAACATCATAAGCGTGTTTCTTTACAAGAAGTTCAAGACCAGCTTTTCTCCAGGCTGCCAGGTAATGATATTTTGGGTGTGCAGCAGGTAAAAAGAGCTACAAAGCTGGGCATTGAGAAATTCTCTGTAAAATGAAATTATAAGAGGGGAAAAAAAATCAACATAATAAAAATGTTTAATTTAAAAAGTGTTGAGTCATTGTCTTCTGATTCTTTTCAACTTAATAAGGTCACTTGAAACAAGAAAGTTCAAAAAATCCTGTTCAGGTGTATTTAGTCTTTTCTATTTTTCTTGCAAAAGAGAATGGTGTTGCAATTGAAATAATTCAGCAAGAGGATTTGCTTTTTTCAAAGTGTCATTTTTGATACAAAAATATTGCTTAGGTACTGATGAGATTGGCAGCTGTGTCCAAAAGCGGAAACTGGATTGTATTCCAGTTTCAGTTTATTTCTTTTGTTTTTAATACTTAAAGAACTTTGAGGAAAACTTCCTTCAGTAACAATTCTTCTGTCCTATTGTCACAAATTTGGTGCACACAACCCAGGGAAAAAACTAAGAAATACCTATCTTCTTGTTTTTCTTTCACAAAGGCATTTGTTGGATTTGTTCCCATACTTATGCTAGAGTGAGCAAGGATAACTAAGTGGCTTTTGTGCTTCAAGTAAGATTATCTGGGGCTGAGCTGTTCTTCAGTGTCTGTGTGAAAAAGCCAGCCCATGAGAAAACTTGTCTTATACTGATGAGCTTTATTATTGTGGTCCTTATTGCTGATGTAAGTGTGAGATCTTCCACACACAATGTAGTTTGTGCAGGTACTGTACAGTAGAAATGATTACAGAGCCTTCATTTCCGATCAAAGTATTCATACACAAGCACACAATGAAGTACACTAACACAAAAAACACAGGCACACGTGCATACGCATGCACACAGTTCTCCAGTGCCTCATGAGAATGAAAAAATTATTATCCTCATTTTTATGAGGCCAACAATAGGGTTACCAGGCTAATAAATGAAGCATGAATTATTCATCAGTCTACATGTCATATGGTTCTTTTAATTTGCAGCTGAAGAAATGGTAAAACTCAGAGCTTCTACCTTTCTTACAAATCCAATTTAATTGCAAAGGCACAATAACGTTTCTCCCCCTCTTTTAACCTTTTGCCATATTAATGAAACTCGAGGTGGCATCTTAGGTAGATTTCCATAATATACAGCTAATGAAATACAAGTTACATTAATAATTTACAGGTCTGAAGTGTGCTGGACCCTCATGGAAGGACCTTCTACAAAGAATATCAATGCAGAAAAGTGATCACATATATCCTGAACGCCTTATTTAACAGAGAGATTGGCTGCATATATGAATTTTGTGCTTTAGCAGAGGAATTTTTGGGAAAATTCTGGAGTGTACAAAGCAGAGCCAAAGATACACATTTTAATACCTCTAAAAATTAATTTTATTCAGGCCTTCCATAGGGACAGAGAAAAATAATATTTAGATGAATGAGATTGTTTTAAAGTGAAAGCATTTGAAACTGTCTGTTGTCACATTGTGATTCACACACCTCAACCTCCTCTCTCAGGATGTGTTTTCATTCATTTTATTGGAAATGTTTATATCATTGCATGAGAGGCTGCATAAGCAGTCCATATACAACCATATACTAAATTGTTAATGATATTTCTACCCTTTTTGCCACTCAGCAAAAATAAATAGGCAAGGCTAAATTGAAAAAGAAAATTAATGTGGCAAATTTCAGATGAGGTAGCCAGGTCTTTCATACCAGCATAAAAGACTTATAGTTGTTTATGCAACAGAGTCTAAGAAGTTTTGATGAGAAAAAATGAAAAATCATGATAAAATAAATACTCTGTTTTGATCTTTTTCTTTCTTCTGAAAGCTCATACTAAGATTTCTCCTATCAATTGTTCTTCTTAATAAGTGATATGAAAATAATCTTCACAGCAAAATGTGTTGAGGGGAACTGGACAAAAAAAAAAAAAAAAGCAGAAATTCCTCCTAGATTTATTGTCTAAGCTGAAGTTCCATATTTGAACAGAAAACATCCAACATATTCAAACGTGTGCTTGAGCCCACTACTTACCCAGACCACAAAGATACTGAGGGTGTTCAGACTCTGACAAGGATGAGTTTTTTGGTATGTCTCAGTCCTACCAGTCAAATTCCGTCATTCTGGGAACCCTGGAATGACAGCATAAGTATATTCTTTTGTAGCTTCTGTCCTGGGTTTATTGCTTTGTTTGTTAGGCTTCCTTCCTCAGGCTTTAAAGCTCTGGAATACAAGATGATCTCTCCATAAAGAAGGACCAAGTTGCATGTTCTCCCTGAATTAGTCTACTGTAACTCTGCATGTAGCACATCATAAAATACTCTTCGGAACTACTAATATAACTGATGAAACACACATTTTGTCTGTTCTTCTGTTTTTAAATCATTCTCAAGCTCCCAACCATAAAAAATTTCATAGCCATATCTGAAATGACAAAAATATAATCATAAATACAGCTTAATGTCAAACAAGTAATGTACTGCGTTTTCCAGAACTGATGGGAATTAGCACCAATGCTTCTGCTGGGCACCTTCAGAAGGAGTTGAGGTTTTCAGCAGACACAGTACCACAACAGGGATGTGAGGTGGGAATGAATGGAAGGTATTCATCTTCAAAAATCCTCTGAGATACCAAGACACTTCAAGCCGAAGAGATACCATCAATATACTCACGCAATTAGTGCTTCTGCAGTGGTTTGCTGACCTCTCAACAGCAAACCTCCAGTCAGGACAAATTCATTAACAAGAAGCACATAGCTGTCAGTAGAGGCCACTGATTTAGAATAAACAGAAGGAAAACCATATTTGTGTAGCTTCCAACCTAGTCCAAAAATCTCAACAGAAGAACAGACTAATGAGTAGGGTGTCACCCACCTTACTCGCCAGCAACCAAATTGTCAGTTGACTTCAAGCTGCCAAGTTTGCACCTGCAGACAACTTAAGAAGTAAAAATATCTCAGCTTGATCTTTCACATCCCCAGCTGAGTTTGCTGTCTGACAGCAGGAAAATGCATCTTCTAGCTCTTAAACTGAGCAAATTAAGTATGAAAGAACATTGCAGTAGAACAAATATGGAAGCTGTCACACATAATAATTTTTAGGGCATTATTTTTATGACAATTACTGAACTGAAACCAAGGCTGAAAACACCAGAAAACCACCACTGTTTAGTTTTATGATTTTATGAAAACAGGTCTCTAGACACATAAGCACGACTTTTGGGGTCCCTATTAAACTGTTTTGCTCTCAACCCATGATTTTTTCTTGCTTTTACCCTTCTGTATTTCTCCCCAGACCCAGCTTGGTTGCTGGCTGCAATTAATACATGACAGACCTGTAGGAAAGTGTGAAAAAGCAGCACAACACCTCAGGGAAAGCAACCCATGCTGAAATAGACCATTCTAGAGGTCTGGCTGCTGAATTGCTGTTTCATGGAACATAGAATTAATAGTGCAGTCATAAGTGATATTTTGCTCTAATTTTGGCCAGACACATTTGGGTGTTTTTCCCTTCAAATATGTCCTCAGCAGAGTGGAGGAAGCAAAAAGCACTTCATCCTTCACTTTGCATCTCCTCACCCAGAGACCCAACATCATAATAGTCTACGCTTCAGCAGAATGCAGGGCTTTTGTGGTACCATGGGCTTGTGCTGTTCTCACGGGAAACTTTGTTTTGGAACAGTAAACTAATTCTGGTGTTACCTGGATATGCCTGCACAGCCACAGAGCAAATGTATCTGCACAAATTTTATCTAGGAAATTTTAATCTGCATCTATATTAATAGATGCAGAATAGCAAGGGCTTTCACAGAACTCAGAAACTACAGTATTTTGACATTTTTAGGGGTCCTTGGAAATTCTGTAAGCATAAAATTGACACAAAATCCTGTGTTGGTGTTTTCATGTCTTTTGTTATCTCATTTTCCATCTTGGGTGTCTAGGCTTCTGTTTGCTGCAATATTCCCTTCACTTTGCTATGCAGAAGCATGAAACAATCAATCTAATTTTTTTTAGTTTTACCTAATGTATGCAACTCTCCTCTGCAGACTGTGTACAGATCTGGAGGACCAGTGCCAAAGACAACATGTACAAATGCCAAAATGGGAAAATGACAAATGGCATTTGTTGCAGTTCTTTGATACCTACCCCTTTTAGCCTGAAACCTTGTTCATTTAACATCTTTTTAATAGCCATCAGACTGCTCTGAAAATTTATCTGAACTGCCTTTTAATCAAGGCAGCCAATTCTGCTTGGTGTGGTTTGTGTGGCAAGTGGAGTACAGACAGCCTTTCTTTTAACACTTAATAGCTGAATTCCTCTTAGAAGGGGTACAAAAGAGAAATCTCTGTAGAGCTGATGATGCTGCTTTTGAGAAGGAAAGACTTGTCTTTTGTAAGGAGAAAGTGCAGAAAATTGCAATGGAAATTAATAAAAATTCATTTTGAGAGCACATCAATCTTTTCAATAAAAGTTTTCAGTAAAACAATAACTCCTTTCCAAACAAGTAATTCAAACTTATTTCACTAGACACAGGAAAATATTAAATGGGTCAAAATTCCTGTCTTGTGCTCCATTGCTTCAATATTATTCCTTTTCTTTCCCCTTCCCCTGAGTATGTGTTTATAGACTTCTCATGCCAATCTAAAGTAAAGGACCTAATTAACTGCTTACCCCATAAATATCTTTGAGGTAAATTATCAAGCAAGTGAAGTATTTCTCAACTGTTTGGGAAAAGATATCTTTCATCACTCAGAAATCTTGAGATATCAAAACAGCTGAAGAACACCTGTAAAGGGGAAAAGCCACATACTGACTTAGAAGATATCTTAAATGTGTTTTGGGGCTTATTTTTTTGCCAAGCAAACACATGGAGAAGTAAGTAAAAGTAACTTCACTTTCCCCAGAGAGGTGTCTGCTTCACACACAGAGTTCTGTTTGCATCAGAACTTGGTGGGAACCCGTGGTCTGACATGGTGGCTAGGCCTCTTTTGGGCAGCAAGTTGGACTAGAGACTCCCAGAGATCGCCTCCAGAGTGAATTCTCTTTTGACACTGTGAAAGTGTAACAGTAGAAAATTTTACAATAAGCTCCCTTCAGAAATGTAAGAAATATGGCAGGTGACTTTTCTAGAGTCTCCTGCCTGTATCTCGACACATTATAATTGTGACCTCCCAGATTTTCCTTCATAACTGCACTAATGAGCTCTTTCTCCTCTTCACCCTTTCTTCAGCAAAAAGACAGACAGCTAAAGCCATTGATTAAGTCTAGAGATTTTAAGGCTATAAAACTGTGCATTTGTCTTTCTGTAAAGTAAAATGTTTATTTTAAACACAATTTAACACAAAGTTGTTTCAAACTAGGCTATTATTTTTTCCAGGCATTTGCACTATTTTCCACATACCTGTTAATAGTTTTCTGTTACTGTTTCACACCATATCTGTTAGCCTCATTACTAATACAAAGTCATTATCTCACCACATAGCAGCATCAATTAATTTATCCAAGATTCCCTTCTGACACTGGGGAAAAGCAGCTTCGCTTTGTTTCCATGCAATGTGCATGCAGCATTTTTTCTAGTTTTTCTGTGGCAAAGTGCATGCAGGTGACGCTGTCTTACCTTGAATTTTGCCTCAGTGGAGTGTTTGCTGCAGATGTCTGCAACTGTGCTCCATCTGGGCTAGGAGTTTTGTGCAGTCTACCAGGAGACCTGGAGGAAGGGAAACACCTTCAGCTGGGTAAGTTACCAGTAAATTTTTCTGGCAGAGGATGGTAAAAAATTGCCATATGTATTCTACCTTTGTGTGTGAGACACCAGAGGAAGGAATCTGATTAGAATAGCTTACTCCCCCAGGTGTCTCCTCTCTTCTATTTTCAGGTGTTTTTCTGATATGGTCCTTGCCCTTTTATACTTCCTCCCTGCCAGAATGAAGAGTATGACTGTAGTTGTCCCTCCAAAGTTGTCTCTGGTTTGTCAGTCTGCCCACAGATCCCAAAAATGCCCTGAGGGGACTTAGCCCTGCAGTGTGTGTTGTGAATCCCACATCCTGCACCAAAGAGGACTTTGCTTTTGGAGCCCCCAGACAGGGTGAAAACTAAGTTTCTAGCCCACATCCAGTAGTCACATTTTTCGTCTTTTGATCCTCTCCTTTAGAATCACAGGAATGACGTCCCAGCACCATTAGACCTCAGGCAAGAGGCAGCCCTCTCTTGGATGATTCCCTGCTCTCTGTCTTCTCAAACCCACCTTCTGCCCACCTTCTTCACCTTACTTCTGGCATTTCTTCTCATCCCTGGCTGAGCTCTACAGCCAGTTTTCCTTCCATTTCCACATTAATTTCAGGCAACCAAATATCTGCTTGTTAGCTTGAACCTTGACCCTTGTGGAGGTGGTGTTTGGAAAACTGGTATTTGGTGTTGGACAAGCGGTAAATCCTTTGTTATACACACTTGTTATACAACACTTTGTTATACAATTTATAAAGCTTTTATTATATTGTCTTATATTTTTAAAATTATGTAGATATACTTACCATCAATTTTACCACTATCCATAGCCTTCAGAGATACTTTTATAACCTTTAAAATGCACCTCCTTGGGTAACTCCTCTGATCTGTTTGGAAAATAGTTTTGTTTAGGTACTACTGCCATCTTGTAGTTAATGAAGATCCATTTGATAAAAAGGTGGTGTGAAACTTCAGGGTGAGCACTTGCAGCACCAGGAAAGTGTGAAATTTTCTGAGTATTGTGACCTCAACACCATTACTGGTATCACTGACAACCTTCTGCCATTGCTATTAGGAAAACATGCAAAATTTGGATGGATAAGGGAGACTGAAAAGGCAAGTGGATACACTGAAGAGCTGGGCAAAACTCCATCCTCAACAGCCTTTGCCTTCAACCCCAAAATATTGCATTTGTAATGTAACTGTACTTGAAAGAAAGCCGTTCTCTTTGTCCTTGTGGCAGGACATCTCCCTCCCTACCACAGAGAGCTTGTCTGCTCTTTCTATCCAATGATGCACATGAGATAAGCCAGGCCTGGATAGATGCCCAACATGGGGGTCATCTCTGGCTGTAAGGGGGTGAGACCATAGCTGAGAAATAAACATATTTGCTTTGAGAGTGAGATGTAGACAGATCAGCCGGGAATCATTGACTGAGAGACACTGGTTTTTACAACTATGAAAGCCACACAAAATTATCACAGAGACAAGCCAGTTACACACTCCCTGGAAATGTGCAGGGCTTCTCCCACACAGTTTGGACACATCTCCATGGATATTTTTCCAGAAACTTAGAGGATTGGTCCCACATCAGGAACTGGATGTCAAGATGCATTGAATCCTGCATTATACTATTTCTTTGCTAGCTGTAATACACATACCTCAGTCTCGTGCTGTATTGTTTATCTACTAGTAGTGTTTCTTTGCTTATCCTGTGTAGTAAGTCACCTGTCTGTAGAATTTGTGTCTATCAAATAAATAATTCATTTTTTAATAGACCAAATCAGCCATTATTAAGAATTTGCAGTAAGAGTGGGCTTTGGGGTGCTGGCCACCTCAGTGAAAGTACTGCCTACTGCCAAAGGCCTGGGAAAGACAGGAACTGGTTTAAAACTCCCCTCTCCATTTGTAACAGTCAGAAGGCCACTCCGTAGTTAAGTTCCACCTATTCTTTTCTTCCTTGGTTCATTGGGAGTAGCAGTTACTGGGAGTCAGGAGTAGTTTGGAATAGGCACTGAGACTCCTCAAGCTTGTAAACAAGAAAGCATGTTTTTTAAAATATTTATTCCTAGCTGATCTAGAGAGGAGACACTGGGAGGGAAGGCATTGAAAGAAGGGAAGTTTTTATTTTTGAAAGTACTGTGTTCTTTTTAGAAAGGTGAACAATAAAAAGACAAATAGAAGTATTTGTTGAAAAATAGTTTGTTTGGTCCAAAATGGAAATAAAAATCAGACATTCATATACTGTGCATACAGATTTTTCAAACAAATTTATCCTATTTAATTCATTTTATAAATAGATAGGCACATAGCTACAGTGCATAGGGCAAAAGGCAAGTGGAATTCAAATCAATTTCCATTTCACCACTGTGAACATCAGAAAAAAGAAAATGTTAAGATCTGGGTGTATGATGGAGATCATGAGACCATAAGGGGGTAGTTGATTTTATTTGCAAATTCCTGCTTGCTGTAACTGAGAGCTGCCGTTGAGCAGCATCTCAGGGGGTCATTTAATCTGTGCCCCTGGAAGTGTCTACCTTCTCTGTGCCTTTCTTGACAGATACTTATAAGGAGCCAAGTTACAACTCCACAAGTATTTCAGGCAGTCAGCTGCAGTGCTCTCTTGTCCTTACCTTTCAAAAGTGGTTGCAGTATTCTTACGTATTTTCTCATCTGAAGTGTTATGTTTACCCTGAGTGGAAATTGATTTGAATTCCACTTGCCTTTTGCCCTATGCACTGTAGCTATGAAAGAGACATATTTTCCTCCTTTTCCTAAAAACCTCTACTAGAGACTATGCAGAACATTTTGCAATAAGCAAAACTGTTGAGTAGGTCACCTTATGCGTTTTCTAATTTCATACATGAAAGAACACACAGAAATTTTAGCAGACACATAACAAAATTTCATTCACATTCACACAACTATTTAATTCTTGATACACTGAACATTTAGGATCATTGAATATGCTTGAACATGTGAAACACCAAAACTTTTATAACATTGCAAAATATTTAAGAGGATGTAAATGAAAGATGTAGATCTCCTAATGCATCTTTTTAGTTCAATCTCAACCTTAAAAGGTAATTTCAATAGGCACCCAGCCAGACACAGGCAGAATACTTATTTTTTACTCCTTCTCTCTGTGGTAATTAAGAAAACACCAGAAATTTTTACTGAACTGTTACTTATTAGTAGCTGCAAATAGTTGGACTAGTAATCTCCTCAAAATTCTTAATTATTATGTTTTATAGATTTAAGTAAAAAAATAATTGTGGGTTGAGTCTTGGAGGAGATCCAAAGTAAGACTCAGCAATTTTCATTTTCCTTTTCCTAATTTCAATTTTCTTCCACAAGTATTTTTTCTTTGTTGTTGTTGAGAAAAAATACAGAAACTGGAGGAAAATGGTGAAATAAAGAAGCATAATTTTATGCTGTGATGTTTTCAATATATTGGACAAAATTTCTGTGAGTCTATCTTTGTTGGAAAAAAATTTTTAACCTTTCAGCTTTAATTTAAATGAGAATATTATATCCACAGCTATTACTTATAAAAATTTTTGTCCACTGTATATTTTTAGGTAAAAAAAAAAAAATCTCTGCTTCAACATTAAGATTTTTAAAGATATCAGCAAGTGGACAGGGGAAAAAGAGAATAACTGGTCAAATATAAATTGGCTTGATTCACTGCATACATGGCAGAAAAAGTAGACTTTTGAGAAAGACAATGAAACTGGAGAAGGAAAGGATTATGCAGGGGAGCAAAGAAAATTATAACCAGGGGGGAAAAAGTGATTGTGTGAAAAAATTATGAATTTATTTTACTTTAACAAGATGATGGAATGAATACTTACTTAACTACAAAAATTCTAAGTCCCTGCTTTTGCTAAAGCAATTTGTACTGTATGAAAACTAGTCATGGCACGATATTTAAAATGTTTTTCTTCATCAAAAATCAGTAATTAATTTCAACTTTTCTTTTTAACACAGCCCATCAGTGTCACTTTGTTCTCCAAGATCACACAGGCAATCTTAGTTATGAGAGCACACCAAACATGTATGTTGTGAAGTTGTCTGTTACAAAGTGCCTGCATACTATTTTAAGAAAAACAGAAAAGCTATTAAATGTGTATGACAGTGCAGCCTTGGATAGCTTTTTGTGCATTCATTTTTTTTTGGTGGACCTAAAGCCTCTTCACATAGCAGGAGGTCAAAGCAGGTGGTGATTTACTAAAAGAAATTGCGTCACACATTTTGGTATACTATGCAAATGCATTCAGCTTCTAATTTAAATTTGAAAACTTTCATAACTTCTGGGGCTGAAAAGAGAGTCTTCAGAAATATGTGGCTCATTCCAGAGAGAAATTGTTTTTAATATATGTTAATCTGAAAGTCTGAGCACTTTCTCACTCCAATAGTTTGATTAAATTAATAAAAACAAAACACAGAGATCTTTGAAGATGCCTAGCAGAAAGACATAATGTTGCTACCAAAAATGTATTCATAACATTATTTATGTTATGCTGCGTTGATTGTCTTTTCTTCAATTCTATCACATGGGCAGCCAGTCTCACAGACTGTAAAAGAATATTAAATAGTTCACTTATATGCCACTGGCAGAACTTTAATGCAGTAAAGAATCCTGCTAATTAATTCAGCAAAATCTTAATATTATTTCCAAGTTCCAATTTTTGAATTTTTTGTAACATTAAAAAAAAGTAAATGTAAGTAATTCCAACTATTTTTTGGATTCTTTCATAGAACAATGAACCATGAGTCCAGACAGCTTTCTCTGGTAGCAAAACTCCATTTCAATTACTAGGAAAAGCTGCTGCTAAAAAACCAGGAGTCATGTAGTACCATCCATTAAAAAATTACTTATTGGGAAGCTACTGGGAATTAAATATCTTGTGGCTCTGTCCTGTGGTTAACATGACCCATGAAATGATTGCTGAATCTGTACCCTGTCTAGCGAAGGAGACAATACAATAACAATGAGTAAATCCTCGGGGGATTGTTAAAACTAAGACTGTCAAATGCCCTTGGACTGAAGAGGAACATTAACTACCCCTCAGAATGTGAGGCTAGCATCCTCTCCATACATACAAAAAAGAAATCTTCACAAAATATTAGTTCCTGTTGTTCCATGGTACAGGGTTTTGTGCTTGTTTTGTGCCTTCAAATACTTTTTGAAACAGTTTTAAATCTAGCAACAAGCTGATAGATTAACATTCTTAAAAACAATTTTGAGTCAAAATTGGGAACATGTTGGGAATTTATTCAAGACACTTATAATCAAAGAAACAACAATTTTCAGGCCTTTATATACACTATAACATCCAAGATTTTTTTATAGGCACTTCCTAAAGTTCACCCAAGTTATAGCATCATGAAATACATTGGGGTTTTTTCTTTTAATTACTACCAGAAATTTTAATCTATCTTTGTTTAATGAATAACCCAAGTTTTATCTAGCTAAACAGTGCTTTGTTAAATTTACTGTCCTGGTTAGACAATTACTATTGATTAAGTTTTTTGAGGTGTACTCAGCTATGAAATGGCTCCCTTACTGCACCTGCAATGTATTAATCTAGTTTTCTAGGATGTATAGGCCCCTTGACTCCTTAACTTTCTCAAGATAGCTTTCTAATTCTATGAGATCTAATTAATCTCTAGTTAATTGATAACCATTAAATTATTCTTTACTGAATTTTGTTTTTCAACTCTGGATTAGGTTCTCTATGAGGTATGGGTCCGTGGAGTTCCTTTCTGCAAGAGCAGTGAGGTAATTGCTCAGGGTTTCTACTGACACTCAGCCAACATAGATCTAAATCAAAACCAGCTAAAATCACAGTCAAACATTTTTTTAAATCAATTAAAAATAGTTAATTACAAAAGTTTTAAAGAATCACAAAAATCCTGGCTAACTAAGGTATAACTCACTGTCAATTTATGATGACAGTATTGGTTTTATCCTAACATTGATAAGCATTTTTTAACCACTGCTTTAGGTCCGTCTCCAAAATAAGTGTTAGTCTCTCTCTGGATTTATTTTGAGTGCTGTGCAAAATGCCTGCTCACTCCTGTTTGTTTGTGTGTTTTTGTTTTGACTTGGATTTTTTTGTCTGCCTTACCCTAGATAAGATTTTCTTCATAATCAAATCCAATCAAAGAGTCATCATGTACAGGCAGATTGTTGGGTACTGCTACAGCCTCATGGAGAGGCATGCTAGTAAAATTTCTAGAGATGTCCAGAATATGCTGGGTTCCTAATTCTGTGAAGTCACTGAAAAACCAGGCTGAATTATTAGTGGCCATGTTTCTTTCCACATAACTGCCTCCATCCAGGAGGCAGCCTGGCTCTTGCTTGTGTCACGGTACGTAGCAGGCAGAACTACCCTGTGAATCACCATTGAGTACTATCATCCAAGTTTAGGGCACTCAGAAGGCACTTTCTGTTTTATTTGGTAACTTTACTTTCCATTTAGATGAGGAAGTTTGTATGGGCACATGTGACACTTGTCTCTTTAACTCGAGAGAAAAACAGATGAGGTTCTGGTATACAGGGGTCAGAAGCTCTCTGCCTTTTAATTGAATATGCTAGACATCAGGGCACAATGAAAGCTGCCAAGAAGGATGCAGTTCACCTGGAAACGGCAGGAAGGAAGTAATTTCAAAATATGAGAAGAAATCCAAATTTCGACTCAATTCATTATGTTCTAAGGTTTTGTAGAGAAAACCATCAAACACTCAAAAAGTAGGAAAACCTGAAACCACCACCTCCCAGTATTAATGAAGCAATACTGTAAAAAAAGCATGAATTATAAAGAGATGGCAGATTATGTACATTATCTTCTTGTGAAGAGTCTCAGAGTAATGAATAACGAAAATGGTCTGACAGTGAATATTGCACATATAATTTGCAGATATTGTTTAAAAAGCTAGGATTCAATTCAGTTGAGTTTTCATGTCTCCTTCCAAGACTTGTTTATTTGTACAGTTCACTACCTATACTCATCAAAGTTGGACTTGAAAAGTAAGTGAAATTGATTGTTGCAGCCAAATACATGTATTCTTTTTATTTTCTGTGAATAACAATATGATGTTTTACTGCATTATAATGTCTTTTCTGTCATTTTTATTTCTGATTCACAAATAACATTACTAGACACCTGCTTTACTGGAAAGATCAAAGAAATGAGAAAAAACTTGTGTGGACAATGAAAGTGCCTGTAACACTTTCAGGCAAAAATTTCCCATGAGAAATTATCCTCTAATACACAGTATTCCTGCCATATTTCCTTGTGTTTTGTTTTAATGCACTGCTTGGATGACACCTGGCCAGGTTGCATTCTTCTAATTCAGTCCTGAGTCTATTCTTCCCTTTGATATAACTTCTTGTGTCAGGCTACAGAGGTTGTTGAAATAGCCCAAATATCAGAAAATAACCCAATTACAGATGGGAGAGAAGTGAAAGGAAGAAAAAGGAAAGGAACAAACTGAATTGCAGGTGGTGATTATTTTGTGTTGATCATGCTCATAAACAAATCTCAGGATATTTTTAGGCATGCAGAATGAAGTTTTGGTAAGTAAGCTCTGAAGAAATGAAAGATAGAAGGAGTGGTTTGCATACCTGCACCAGCTTCTACTGCTGCACCTTCCCAAGCTAGTACTGCTCTTTAATCCAGGCTTCTTGTCAAAATAGCCACAAGAATGATTAAGAAAAATATTAGGAAACTCTTATATATAAAATTAGGTTTATTTTTGATATATTCATAATGCATAAACATACCCAAATATATAAATATCTCTCTCTGTGTATACATCTCAAAGAATGATTTCCAAAAATGTAAAGACCATTTTAAAATGTACTCTGCTGACTGATTTTTAGACAATGCATCTAGTGAAGGCAGACACGGCCTAAATCAGTCTTCCTTTCAGCACTCCAATCTCTTCACATAAATCTTTGGTTTTACGTATAATCTGAACACCTGTTGAAACCCATGGGTCTTGAGCTCATGTCAAAATTCACCCATAAGATTAAGAGTGGTTAAATAAGGAGGAACTAAATCTAAAAAAACTTAACCTTTATATAATCAAAAAGAAAAACAAAATAAACTGCTATTAAAAACAAATAGATTAAATTATTTACTCTGTGGAATTTACTATTGCAGAACACAGGAGAAAGGAAGAAAAGTCCACAGGCCATTTTTTCCAGCTATAATTGGTTACTTTGCAAGTAGTTTAACAATATCAAAGGACTTGTAATTAAATATTATACCCAGTTGCATCCTGAAATGTCATCAAAACTACTAGAGTAATCAGCAGGCTTGATTTAGTACATGACAGTACATTGGTTACAAGTTTCAACCTGAAAGAGAGAAGGGTGAACAAAGGGTATTTTTCAAAAAAATACCAATATCAATAAGATCCATGGGGAGCAGCCCATTGTAAAAAGTGGCTTGTTGAAGATTTTAGGATGATATTCATGTTGCTCAGATGATAAATCCTTAGCTGTGTTACTCTGCCACATAGGTAAAACAGCTGCCAGAACTAAAAGTCTGTAGTGGGTTGACTTGAGCTGGATGCCAGACACCTACCAAAGCTTGCTCTATCGCTGCCCTTCTCAGCTCAAACAGGGAAAGAAAAAATAGTAAAGATTCATGAGCCAAGGACTGGGCAAGACATCACTCTCCAAATACTGTCATGGTCATGAGAAGAAAAATAAATTTTAAAAACACCTTCCCCCCATCTCTCCCTCCTCCTCAGCTCTATCTCCTCCCTCCAATAGTGCAGGGAGATGGAGAATGAGGGTTATGGTCAGTTCATCTTGAAAGTTTCTGCTCCTGCTCCAGGAGAGGAGTCCTTCCCCTGCTGCAGTGTGCAGTCCCTCTCACATGAGACATTTCTCCATGAATTTCTCCAGCCCGAGTCCATCCCATCAGCAACGGTTCTCCATGAACTACTGCAACACAAGTCACTATTTCACAGGGTGTATTGTATTCCTTCAGGGACAGGCTGCTCCAGCATAGTTCATTCTCAGGGTCACAAGTCCTACCAGGAAACCTGTTCCAACAGCATGGGCTCCACTATCCATGGGTCTGCAGGCCTCTATCAAGACCCTGCCCCAGCCCTGGCTTCCTACAGGTTCACAGCCTCTCCTCAGGCACCCACCTGCTTTGGTGTGGGTCTCCTTCACAGGCTGGGGGTAGATCCCTGCAATCCTGTTGATCTCCATGGGCTGCAGGGGCACGTCGTCTCTCACCATGGTTTTCACCATGGGCTGCAGATGAACCTCAGCTCTGGAACACCTCCTTCCCCTCTTTGCCCACTGACCTGGGTATCTGCACCCAGGAGAGCAGTTCCTCTCAGAGGTTCCCCCTCCTCTGTTCTCTGGACACAATTACTTCCCTGCAATAACTTTTCCTTTTGAAATATGTTACTACAGAGGAGCTACCAACACTTATGATCGCCTCACCCTTGGCCAGTGCTGGCTCTGTCTTGGAGCTGCCTGGCATTGGCTCCATAGGACACAGAAAAAACATCCAGCAGCTTCTCACAGAAGCCACCCCTTTAGCCCCCATGCTACCAAAACATGGGCACAGAGACCCAACAAAAATACGGAAAGTGACAGAGGAACACTTGGTCTGAGGAGGAATCTGACATTATGAGTTCTACCTCCCTCCCTCCCCGCTGCTGCCTGCATGGGCAGGGCCCCTGTGGAAGGGGATGTATGAAACCTAAGCCAGGCCAAAGAATGAGTGAAGAAATTAAGGCATACTGTTTTTTCTTTGAGATTCAAACAATTCCCACTTTTATGGACATAGGTGGATCTTGCTTTTCTTGTTTCAGAATTATCATCTGTAACTCTGTAGTCATAAAATATAAAATTTTTGTTCAACATCTATTTTTCAATGTACAAGTGTTTGGTTTAGGAAATGAACACACTGGCATGGTGTTTGTTCTTTATTATTAATTTTACTGCAGCTAAAGTGGAAGCAATTAATTTGTTGCTTGACAGCTAGAAAAGATAAGCATTATTCTGCTTCCAACTTTGTTAATTTCTGAAGTCTTTATCTATAATAGATAATGTTTACTGGCAGCATATATTTTTTAAAAAGGCAAGATTTTTACAAAATTGGAAGCCTGAGTGCTACTTGACACAAAAAACCTGCTTAGACTGTCAGAAAATACTTGACACTAGACATGAGGAATTTCTTCTTGAAATTCTGCTCTTCTTTTTTAACTTTAGCAGGAGAAACACCATCCAGGCTCTAAAATGTAGCTTCACTGACCTTCATTATATGGTAAATGATTACAATTTGTACCAGGTTGTTGGCTCAGTTTCAAGGAGAGTTTTACTTTTTCTTTGGTCACATGTTGAATGCAACTGGCTAATATAACCTGATAAAACTTCAGTTTGCTCACAGTTCCTGAAGCCTCCAGCAACAATCAGTGAACTCATGTGGGAAAGCCTGGGTGTTGTTATCAACTTTCTTGACAGAAATGTTTGTCACATCATATGTTTCTTTCTTAATCCTGTGGATTTCAAGAGCCTGGTAGTTATACCTCACATCCATCTGCATCGTGGCATATCAGCCCAAAGGCACCACATCCTCTCTGCCTTGTCCTCGAAACTGTACACAGTGTGGGGGATATGTGTCAGTCACCAGGACAAGTCATGTATGCAACTGTGAGCAAGGATCGAAAACAGCTTGTAACTACAATTTATCTGGGCTACCATCAAGTGCCCTGGAAATCCTTGGGCTTTCAGTACAGGATTCAAGAAGTACGTGCTGTCCTGGGCTCTCCTTACCTCGCCAGAAGGGCAGTGTCACTCAGTCTGTGTTCTCTACAGCTTAGAAGTGCATCTGAAATAGCACAGGAAGCAGTACAAAAGGCACGTGGAACAAAGCTGAATAAGATCCTGCTAAAGATCATCTCTACCTGCACATGTGATTTACAAACAAACCAAATTTTTTTCATCACACCTTGTCACCTTCTCTTTCTCCAGGAAAATGATAATTTTTAACTTGATAGCCATGATTGTTGTGGTTTCTTGTGGACCTTGGTTTAGACAAATCCAGCTAAATCAAGTCATTCTCCTAAAAAGAAAGATGAGAGCTTGATTTGTAGCCAGGTAGGAGATGTATGTCTTAGGGTCCACAGCAGTGGGCTGAATCTGGACTGAGGCCTGAGGCAAATATCCAGGAAGCTGAGAAAGGAAGTGGATGTCCAGACATATAGGAATTGAGAATCAGAAGTTGAAAGCAACGATCCAAAATTTAAGGCATTTTGGAAATTTCTGTGTTAAATAAGCCCTTAGGTGTTAGAGTGGTCCTCAGACCACTGCATGAGAGACCTGTGTTGTTCCATATGTGCTGTGTTGGCCAATTACTGTTGGTCAACACTGTTAAGAAACAGAAGTTTCTACATGTTGATCAGACCATGACCTTTTACAAGGTAGCTACAATCTTTAAAAGAAGGAATGATGCAGCATGGCTTGACAGATATTAAAACTGGAGAAATATTTAACAATGGGAATGAGATTTTCTTCTTTCAAGACAGAACCTGTGATCAGAGAATGGAATTCCGTTTTAGTTGTTTATAGCTTATGTTGCTCAGTGCAGGTGGTTGTTGAAACAGATTTGTGGGATGCTAGTATAAAAAAGCAGACACCTGGCTCAAAATGTAGAATTTTTAATTAACAAATATTTCATCTACTAACACAACTATGAAAATTTAAAATCTATTTTTTTAAGTGTTCAGAGAAAGAAAAATTGCAGAATTTCTTCTGTTAAGACACTTTTTTTTCCCTTTAGCTGTTTGGATATATTGCTTCAGAATTTAGAAGTTTGTCTCTAATAGTTTATTCTGGTAGTGATTTGGCTTGCTATACCTTAAAAGTAGATGATGTAAATGTATTTGCTCTTTGTGTCAATCTCATACTAATAATCTAAAATGGAAAAGTTTCTATTCAAATAGAGATGAAACTTTATTCACAAAACCATTTATAAACAAGTATTCCTATCCCTAATTTTGGAATAGGATCCTTTTTTCTGTCTTGTGTGTTTCAGTTGGAAAATAACTGATATTAGCACCCAGGTTTTCAGTGTTGCATTGCTTTTGCTATTTCACTGGGTGCACTAAGACATTTATTACAACATTACATCACACAGTACTTAAAAACAAAATTATTTTTGCAATCTGGTTTTCCCACTGCCTCCATGACAAGTTTTATTCGCATTTACATGCAGGGTCCTGTTTGATTTCTTCATTCAGAAGAATTAGAATATTTGTATTTATTTATTTTATTCTGCTTTCTTTGGGAAAGTAGCAACAGTAAAATCCTGGACCAAATGAACACCAGAAAAGGCTAACCAGTCCCTAATTCTTGAGGAATCCAGCATACATACCTTTTTTGAAATACAGTAAGTATTGTGTTTCCTGCACACTAATGCAAGCTCATTTACTGAAGATGTATTTTCTGCCCCCTTTCCTTCTTGCATCTCTCAAAAACATGTAAGAAACGTAGTTCACTGTTTTGACTCCTATCTACTGCCTTAAGAACATCACCACAAGTGCTCTCCTTGATGCCTGACGTGGAAAGCCAGAGGGAAATGTGACCAAAGACCACTTTTGCGCATAGCTAGCAACCTGTGACAAACCTCTTCTTGTCTATTCTTTTTCTGCTTTTTCACTTCAGGAAGAGGAGGTCAGATTGACTGTGTTTTGCAAGACTGAACAGTCCTTTCTTTAAGCCTTCTCAGAGGAGAAAATGGGGGGAGAAATGGGAGGGAGAGAATATGGGAGGGAGTGGAGCATGTGTACCACCTATAAGGGACAGAGAAGACAGGGGACAGCTGTTGAAGTTTAAAGAGCTGCTCATGAGTGCCTGACACATGATGGAAGCAGCATTGCAAGCAATGACTGTTGTAATCCAGAAAACCATAGTTATGTGGAAATGAGTCTGCTAACAAGAACTTGCTCTGCAGAAACACAGTTCTAAGGGAAAGAGATTTTTTTGCAGTTTTACTGTTGATCTAGTTAAATGTTCATCTCATTTATTTTAAGCTTGTAGAAATATTATTTCTAGACAATTAATTACAATTAATTATTGTAATTTCATGGAGTGAAGAGTTTTTCATTAAGCCCTTGAATCAACAAAATACGGCACAGTAAATATATTTCCTCTGTCACAGATACAAACTAAGTGATACATATTTCCTGTCTGCCAGTGTATTATGGGAGGAGTTTATATACATTTCTGTAAGAATGGAAGAGCAAAAATCAGATTACTGCATTTTCATATTCCAAATTATTTCTTAATCTGCTAAAAATAGTTTCTAGTAGACATTGGGGTAATACACAATAGTTCTAGGCCATCACTATACCTTGCACTATGTTTTTTTTCACTGTGGCTATCTAACTGTCTTTCTCTAGCACGATAATCTATTGGTTTACAGGAAAAATATGTATAGTTTGAAAACTGGGCAGTCTTTTTGTGGTTTTTGCAAAGATCATAGCTCAGTCATTATACCTTCCAAAGTTATAATAATATTTTTATACTTCTCTTTGCTTCCTTTAGTGCACACATACCCAAGACAGCATAGCTGTGTGTGTAGACATCCTCTTCATAATTATTAGACAAAGTATAAAATAATCTACTCCAATTTGTGTGATACAGTGGTCAGAAACACAGACCAATTCAAAGTCATATATCTGGGATATAGAACTGCCATCATTGTTATGTTATATAACTCCCATCTATAGCACCTAATAATCTCTAGTACATGGGTCTTTATACTGCCATCCATTGTCATATTGAACTGTGACTTCACTAGCACAAAAACAAGCAAGTATATATCAGATAGAGACTGTTTTATTGGAAACTAGCAAATGTGAGTATCCTGAGCACCAGGTTAATAATTTATTTACAGGTTCACTATTCTTTCATGGAAACAATTAATCAGATTCAGAATATTAAAAAAAATTCTCTCTACTACTGAGTTTTAAAGTCACTTTTTCTTGGTTTTGTTGTTGTTCTCATTCTTTAATACTAAAAGATGTCATTTTTATAAAGAGGGCAAAGCCTTTGTAGCATGAATCGTACTGAATTGTCAAGTAAAAGAACAGCTACTGTGGTTAAGGAAGTGAATTCAGTTTCTGATTGCTCAGCAGGCTTTCTGCATCACTCAATAATAGGTACCTTCAACATCTGCAAGCCAACAAGTCAAAAAAACATGTTATTCCTTTCCAGGAGTGAATTTGTCAAAAGTTCACTGGGCAATTAGCCAACATGTTGCTACTTCTGCTCAGGATCTCTTGTATGTCCATTGTGTGGTTTAGGCATATTTGGGTATTGCCTATGATTTGGGGAGACATGGGATTGAAGAGTAACAGGCATGCTGGCATAGTCTCAGATTTTTTCTTTGCAAGGCCTATATTTGGTAGCAAGTCCTCTTATCTCAGCTCTGTTACCCCTGGGAAATGCAAAGGATTTGTGTTGGTCCCACTAGTGTACTGTGTGTTGCAGAAATCTGCTTTGACCTTGAAATAAAGTGCCAAAATCTCATCTCCTTCCATCCAGGAGAAATGGGATCATGAAAAAGAGAGGAAAGAAATTAAACAGTTTGAAAACGAGCTCCAGAAAACCAGACCTCTTCATTAATGAGCTGCTGTAGCCTGGGTGATTCCAAGCACTTATTTAAGTTGTAAAAAAAACCTCAGCTAGGGAAATCCAATAGGCAATACAAGTGAGGATACTGCCCCTAGTGTCATTTTTCTGTTACTGTAAAAGCTCAGATTTGTGCAGCCTGGTGAATAAATTTTATTGGGCTCACCAGAGAGACTTTGCCAAGGACATGTCCAGAGGTTTAACAGTAGGAAATGCTTAATTTCTCCCAGCAGGCAAACAACTCTACATAAGGAAAATTTGTTATTTACCTTGTGAGCACACCTAAACATGAAAGTCCAATAGTACTTAGTCTCTGAAAGGAAGAATAACTTTGCTAGCACTGCTATAATTCCTATGCTTTCAGGAACATAGGCATGTTTTATCAAAATATGGATTAATAACTTTCTTTCTCAGTCACAGTCATTTGCATACAAATACAACCATAAAAATGCCAATCTTTTGCTCAAAAGTAAGGGAATAATCATCAGCAAATAAAATAGAAGCTGTAGCTTTAACATACATTTTATTAATGCTGAGCAGATTAGATTTTCAAAGCTGTAGATACCGGAGTGTGGAAACAGTGTATGGCACAACTAATCTAAAACATGCCAGCACCACTCAAACTCTGGTGGGTTCATTTGCTGGTAAGTTACAGGCTGTTTCTGGTATGCACATGGAGGGAGGTGAACTTGTCAGCCAAAATCAGAGAGACTAAATTTTAATTTGGAAGAGAGATCAGTAGCATATTATAATGAGAAATTTAGGAAAGGTTATATCATCTGGTTTTGCTTTTTTTTTTTTTTTTCTGTGGCTGGTGCAGTAAAGTTCCAGTGGTTGGAGATAATACCTCATGGGTGAAGAGTGGGAAGGTCACAAACATGGTGTTTGGTGTTTCACATGGGAAAATCTCCATCAATAATTAACTCAAATATTTCTCAGATGGGCTGTACCAGCTCTCACCAAAGACTCGGTGATGGAGCTACAAGAGAGGGCAGGAAATGCTAAGCAAACTTGGTTTTGTGTCTTGACTTTCTTTGGGGAGAAAATACTGCAGAAAAGATGACCAGGCCCATACCATGAATATTAACTTCAATTCTTTTAAATTTTTTTCTCCCCAAGCTGGACTCAATGAAAGATCTAGGAAAGAACTGACAACAAACGTATCACAGCATACTATTTCCTGCATCAGTTGTAACAGCAATGCACCTTGCAACCTTTTTTCACCTATTAATCAGAACTTTCAGGTCAGACTGCAGACAAGTCCTGAGAAAAACAAAAGCCTGTGCATATTATTGTTTATTATCTGCTTCTGTTTGCAAATAAAGGTAGGGCAAATAAACTACAAAGTCCTAACAGTTCTGTACTGTATTTATCTTTCCCTCTGCAGGGCAATGCCAGTGACAACAAAAAGAAGGGAGAAAAATACCCAGAAGTAACAATAACAGCACCAAAATGCCAAAACCAAACCAAACCACACAAAAAAACTCCACTGGAGCAGGAAAAAAAAGCAAGGAAAGTTACTGAATTTAATTGTTATTTCACTTACACAATTCTGTGAATCTGCCACACCTATAGCTGAGGTGGAAATACTAAAAAATGATCCATTTAAAACTGATTTTTAGAATGCACACCACATCGGTGATCAAAATCTAGCACAAGTAAAACATCAAAATTAGGACACTGTGTAGCTGTTAGATGGATTGTAGTTGCTAAAGCTGAAGTTATACTGTTAATTGCATACCCCTGATATGTATTCATGTGGGCTATCTTGCAATTAAACTTTCCAAATTCAGTATTCAAATGGTAGTTTTTCTAAAATATTTTTTTTCTACTTCTAAAACCTCATATGTCCATCAGGAAAGCTTTCATTTAATAAACGTATTCTGCAACCTTCAATAACAGATCTGCTGTTCTGTAGAACATTCAAATGAAAAGTATGATCCTTACAGTCTTGATAAGGTCATATCTGTCAGGATAAATTGTTACTTTGTGCCAGTCTAGAAAGTTTTCAATATACTTTTAGGTATAAAGCAAAAATAGTCCTACATGAATGTATCATAAATATAAATCAAATCCAGTAAATAGAAATTGTCTTTTTGCTATAAAGAATGACACCTAGTTTGAAGTAGAACTAAAAATCAATGTCCCCTGTTTTCTTTTAAAGTTTTATCTAACAAGTAATATTTGCCAGTTTCATGATTTTTTTTTTTTAATTCCAGAAGTGGGCTTTCAGAAATTATATTTAACAGAAACTATTTACTGAGAAGAACTTACAGATACTTCTGGTTTTCTATATCAATCTCAGGGCATTATGTCATTAATGGCAATGGTAAATAAAAAAAAAATTGCATTTTTCTTTAGTTATTTGTTGTTGTGGGCTTGCCAATAATCACAAAATAAAAGAATGGAAGTATCTTACTGAATTATAGATGTTGTTCTGAAGACAATATATTTTTGAACTTTCTTTTCAAGGAGTTAAGGTTCTGTAAAAGTTTTGCCCATAAGGAGAATTTATTGAGCAAAGGCATGAGACTTGGACATTCCTTTTCAGAAAGTCATATATAAAAGTCCTTCCCTGCCAATTGCAGTTTTCCAGCTCAGGCTCTCACACAGTGCTGTTAGCTTGCAGTGAGAGAAATAGGAAAAATAACAAATTTCTGGGCTTTAGTAAATTGCACAGGTCAGTAGTTGGACTGAAAACCATTTGGGTAAATTTATCTCCTATCTCCACAACAACTTGATGTATCATTAACACTTCTCTCCATTTAACCAGAAGAGTAGCTGACACTGAAATTATATAAACTTAGATAAGCCAAGTTGTTTTTTAAAAAAAGTTGTATTTTAAATCCAGACCAATAATCTTTTATTATATCTGTGCCATCCACATATCAAACAGATTTGATTAAATGAGTGTTTTATTGCTACTTTTCTGGGGTAACCTGAAAATTCTGTGGTTTTTTTTATATTTGTGTATAATGCAAATTGCTGCAAAGTACTTCGGTAAAATCATTAACCTCCCTGCTACACTGGGCTCTGGAAGACAATATCATTTTGTCTGTGCAATGTAGTAGCAATGAGCCTGCCATTATCCCTGGATACAGTACTGTAAAGAGTGAAAATATATGATATTACAGAAGTTTCCATTCTATTACCTGAGACTTAAATAAGCATGATAATGCAAGCAGCTGATATGAAATCCAGAGGAAAGGCAAACTGAAAAGTACTACTCTACTTTTTCATTCAGGACACAATTCCAAGAGCCTTGCTGCCCTTCCACAGCTCATCAATGTTGACTCTAGGTGCTCCCAGGGTAATCCCTGAAGAGGCATAGGGCAAAGAAATGTTTTTCAACTTTGAAATAGTCCTCTCCCAGCTTTGCCTTTTACAATAAATTCAATTTGTTTGCATCCTCTCTCAAAATTTCCTCTCTGTGTATTTGTGTTTAGTAGAAAGAAAGAAACACAAGCATGTTCTGTACATTTCCATTTAAACAAAAAAAAAAAAAGATGCCTTCATGAATAATCCTACTGGACCTCTGTTTCCTTTGCCCATTTACCTGCTTCTGAAGGAAAACAGATAGCACTTTTTTGCAGGGCATAATCTGCTCCCCATTGTTCCTGGCATCTCTATATCCCTGTTTTATGTTGCTCCTTCTTGTGAAGACCGTATTTACTGTGAGCATGATAAAATCAGAAAAGATGTGAAAAATAGTGGAAGTGACAAGTCTTTGGGGTGCGCCCTCATTGCATCTGTTCTTGGTGACCATTTGATATTGCAAAATCAGCACAAGCCATGTCTTAGTGCCTAAAGATCATAATTATTATCAGATATAATAGGGAATATAATAATAAAGGGAATCAGGATGGAGTTCCTAAAGACAATGAATGTGTTTTTTAAATTTAGAGTTGGTTCAGTTCTTGAGTAGCTAGGCTGTATAGCCACCACGTGTGAGAGTTTAAGATGCCCTACATGCATTGCAGACCTGGGAAAAAATTAGAAAAATAAAAAAGTCCACGCTATTAGAAAGGGAATGGATTGGACACTTGTAATTTTTTGTAAGAGCTGTAAAGCCTATGTGAAATGTCTCACCAAAATAAAGCTGGAAATTCTGTTAATGCCTTTGACTAAATTAGTGTCTTATGCCTAAGATAAAAAGGCACAAAAAAAAAAAAAAGGGAAATGCTGTATTTTTATAACAGAGAACGCGTGCAAGAAACTGGGACACCTTTTACCACAGCTGTTAGCACCAGGAGCTAGCTGAGAGGGTAGAAAGAGAAGTCAAAAAAGACTCAGAGGAGACTATTGCCTCATTGACTGTATTCAGCTCTTTTTGAACACAAAGATCCTGAGCTATTTACAGACCATAACATGAGCAACTGTGAGGGCTACTGTTTAATTAGTCAGCTTTTGAAAGAAAAGATGGACATTCAGTTACTCACCCAGTAAGCCAGATTCATGTGTACTGAATTCCCCAGCATGAGTATACATTTCATAGACTAATTTTTTTACCTATGAAACTCACCAGCCTTCTCTGGGCGCAGCAATAGGATTCTGGCAAGGGTTATTTTTCTAATTTTCTTCACACTACTGAAAATCAAGATTCTGTATCATTTTCCATTATGAGAAGGACACAATGCTGCAAGAGGGGAAAAACACCTGATGGCATGGAACAGAGGACAACAAAGGAAGAGCTTTGCAATGCAGAAAGAACTATTATTCCTGCCAACAAAATGTGAAAATGTTGCACTGGTAACAGTGGACTGAGCTTATGATGACTTGTGTATCCATGAGGAAGATGGGGATTAAAATGTGAGCATGGATGAGTGCATAGTTCTCTTCCAGGCTATTAAATTGGTCCACAGTTTCATGACTATATGTCTATTTCTGTTCTGCAGGTCTAAGTCTGTTGGTCCTCTATCATGGAAAGGCTACTACCAGAAGAAAAAGATTTAGAAGTTCTTTATTCAGTGGTATATTTATCATATCCATCCATCAAATGTGTTTTGAAAAAGGAAAATATCCAAATCCATCAAGTTTTACTGGGTTCTAGATCTCAAATACTTAGATGATCAATGATCAAACACTTCTCAGAAGACTATGTGGTTGCTTGGTAACATACATACTGTTGTGCCCCTTGGGAGGGCTTCCCAAGCCCTGCAGGGCTGTCAGTTTAGGACAATTCAAGGGTAGACCTGGACCAAGTTCTTTCTAAACTCCAGTGACATGCCAACATAGAAATTGGTCTCTTCCCAGTCACCTAGATCCGATGCTGCTTCCCCCACTCTTTTCAAGCCCAGCCAGTGGTGAAGCTTGCTGCAAAGGCCCAGTAGAGGTGCACTCCCTACACAGACAGAGATGGTCACAGATCAGCACAGACTGGAGAATAGTGCCTTTGCAGGCACCCACATTAACACAAACAGTTCCATTCAACCACAGCCTTAACTTATTCTCACCAGTAAATAAGACTCAAAACTCACTGGATCTCAGGGATACACACAGTCACAAGTTCACACAGCTGTGTTCAGCGGCTGGTTCTCAGACCTGAGGTATCACCACTGCCTGGGTTCCAGGCTTGTGGTTTCTGTGGCAGTTTGCCCCTAAAACAGCATTTACCCCATAACCATCTCTCAGCCCTACTAACATGCCAGTCCAGTTCTGAGTTCACTAGCTGGTCACATCTGCACATACACGTGTACAGGAGATGCACACACTAAATTGTACAAAAGAAAAGGTAATAAGAACCGTGGCGATCAAGTGAAATCCTTGAGTGATCAGTTCCTTTTTACCTCCATTTTCTGTCTTCTCAGTGCTGGTCCTCACTGTTCCACCCCTATTCTTTTCTTCCTTGAACTTTAGTCTTTCCTCCAAAGCTCCCCTAAATGCTCTGTACATTGTCACAATACCCTTAAGACAAGGAACAGTAAGCATTATACATACCCAGAATCTCATTTTTTTGTCATGTAAGCCCAGGCTTATTTTAAACTTAGAAATATCTCTGATCATTGCAGGCTTTTCAGTAATGAAATTGTTACACAGGGTAAAACTGACAACTGGTGTTATCCTGAAAAGAATCTGCCTTTTTTTGCCACTAGATACAGCGAAGTCATTGCCTTGCCACCTTTTTCTGAGGTGAGACTTTTTCTCAGTAGCACAAAAAAATATATCAAAATAGTTAAAAAATATGACAAAGAAACCTACTCTGAAGAAGAGATATCCTGATGAGAAGTCAGAAACACCTTGGGGTAAAGACCAACAAATATTATAAACATTATTATGACACCCACATGTCTAATATGTAATAGCTTCTTTGTTAAGGAGTGTGCTGTAGAGAACTGTGCCCTTTTGGGTCACAATAAGGCTATCTAGACATTTCTACACATCAGTTGCCAAAGGATTTCATAAAACATGTAATATCCAATGAAGAATGCTTTTGGATACAATGTTTTCTATCTAATTTCTAAGGGAGGAGGTATTTCATTCCTGGTTTCTTTTGGGTTTGGGTGAGGCTCATTAGAGGTATGATCTTTTCTTAAGATCTTTCTTTGGGTTCTCTGTGGAATATGTTAAAATCTGCTCTTGAAACTCACAAATGTGAGGATTTTTAAAATATATCATTTAATGTGATATCAAGGTCCAGATTTTAAATTGGTCCAGAGATAAGCCTAATGGACTTTCATATCCACTTTGTCAGTCTCACCACCAGGATAAATGTAATTGTTCTGGTAAGTCTTAGCAAATCATACATTGTTTGAACTAAATCAGGAGGAACCCTCTCATTTTCACCACCAGAGAGAAGCAGAGATGTACTCCTGGCACTGCTGAGTGCCCCACACCGTGTTTCAATGCCCACCACTGGACTCAAGCTGTAAGTTCAAGGACTAAATAAAAAGAAAATCTCAAGTGTGAGGATGACTTTGTGGTGAATGAGATATCACTCTAAAGGACTCAGGACTGACTGCTCTGGTGGCAATAGCATGTGGCAAGGGAGCAGCAGGGAACTGATCTTGGCCTTACTGTGGTCACCAAGGAAATACTGAAGAAATGCATCCAGGAAGGGAAGAGACATCCACAGGGGAAAGGAGTCATTAAGATACTAAAAGGTTGCTTAGACAGAAGATCTAATTCACATATCTTTGGAAGGATTTTTCACAAAGCTCTGTCCTTTCTGCAGTAAAATTGTACCTCTGGTTCACTGGTATTGCCTATCCCTCATTGCAATTTTTAATCAAGTTACTTAGAGCCCTCTGCAATTATTTTATAAAACTCTATGAAATTCATTGGTGAATATCTAGATGAGATTTATCTACACTTTACAAAGTGGAAAATGTGTTTGAGTCACGGGTGCACTAAGAATATAACACTGAGCTCCATTATTTCTAGGCCTGAGCTTAGAAATAACTTTCTCATTATTATGGTTTTATCAGATATAAATCACCCAAGCTTCAAAAGGAAGCAACAATCCCTCTATTCACAGGGAAGTCAACAATATGTTTTTCCAAAGCATAAAAGCATGGAAGAGTAAATGCCAGTACCAGGGGCTGATGGGTGCCAGGAATGTCAGAGTCTGCCTCAGGAGTGGCGCAAGATCTGGCAACAAGGACCAGACCACTGCCCCATCCAGGGAGCAGGACAGCCAGACAGGTACTGGGGACATCTCCAGACAACAGACAACCCCGTGCAAGGAAGAGGTTCAATATCAATTCAGGGATAGGATAGGCCAGAGCATCCACTGGTATCCAAATAATTGTCCTGGCTTGCTGAGGTTGCTTTTAAAAAACTGTGATATTATTTTTTAAGTGAGTTTTTAATTTCTACTTTTGTTTTGATGTAATTGGGATCTCAAAAGGGGTGATCTCATACAGTGACTTGAAAATGAAGAATTGAAAATGGTCAAATGAAAAATGTTATGAAATTGAACAAAACATTTTGTCTTGAGTCAACAAAATATTTTATGTTGACACAAATCAATATTTTTTTGTTTCAATTTTTGGGTTCAGCTGAAATATTCAAGAAATTTATTACTTATAGTCCCTAACCTTTCTTCTCTGTTTACCAAACTAAATGCTGATGACATTTGCAAAAGTTTAAATTATATTCTATAACACATTCTGGTGCACTAAGATTTTCCATTTACTTATGGATTTCTTTCATTGATGATCACAGCCATGTTGGAATTGCCAGCTGGAAGTACCATGTTTAACATTTCTTGATTTATCCAAGATTCAAATCAGAAGTTTTGAGCTGTGGAAATACCTGACTTATATAGGAAAACTTAAAACCAAATGAACTTATGTTTGATTTGGGGTGTATGGGGGGGATGTTTTTGTTTTGGTGGGTTTGGGTTTTTTTTTTTTAATACTCTAATTTGCATTATGATAACTCCTAGTTATCATAATGCAAACTACGATATGTCCAAGTAATAAAATAATAATACCTGATGCTGGCAGTATAGTCCCTAGAGCTAGTATTTCACACTCAAAACTATGGTCCAGAACTTTTCAATTAATTAACAAAAGAAAAGTAGATAATTAAATGGTTACTTTTATGGTTCTACTATTGCTGCAGGAATTGTACTGAGTGGTTTTACAATTTGATGTCCAGACTATTGGACTGAAGAAAACTTATCCTGAAAATCATGCACTAGTTGTTGGATTATATTTAAATCAAACTATGTACATGTAAGTGCCAACCAGTTTCAAGGTTTTCTGAGTTACAAATCCCAGTGTTTAAATATAATTAAGTAGTATTTTGAATAATGTAATATGTGATGTGATTGGTGTGTGACCCAGTATGTGAAGAATACCTACAAGCTCTTTTTCTGCTACACCAGGCCAGCTAACCTGGGATCTACTGCATTGCCATTTTATATCTATTTTTTTACTGTCTTTACCAGAGCAGAATACAGTGTTTCAGAAGCCCTGTTCAGAAATAATTTTGCACATGAGGTTAAATCTGAGAATTTTTTGTCTTCTGATTAGAGGCAGAAATCTTGAGACTTTGATCTCAGCTTCTAAGAACAAGAGTGGAAAGCTTTCTGCCATTCTAAATAAAACATGTAACTGATGTCCCTTCTTTGTGGCTATAAACATTTCACCAATATGCAGAGTTCAAGGGAACCTAAAGTCTGCTCTTTGGCAATCTTTCTTTTCATTTGACATTTCAAATGAAACATTCATTCTGTGGTATGAAACGTTTCTAGAAAGAAAGTTTTGCCTGTAACCTGTACTTAAATGTTCATAAATGACTTTTTTAAAAGGTAGGAAAATTGTATCTGCAGGTATTCTCACACATTATGTGAAAAATTTAATAGAACACACATGCTCATATTCCAACATTTCACATTATCATCTCTGTATCATAAGGAGATTGTGAAGTCACCAAGTGTCTGTTTATTTTATTTTTTTTTTTTCGGATTGTGGTGTATCTTATCCCTAACAATAAAAAGATCATCCCACATGAAGGTGATAGTACAGTTAGTTTGCTTTGATGGGAAAATGGTATGATTTATGACACAGGAGCTCATTCTCAGATATTCCTAAGTGAGTTTAAATCCTGCTTTTAAACTGGCTTAAAAGTCAAGAGAAAATGAGTTTTGTTTAATATTTCAATAAAATGCCTCATGCTTGAACAGTAAAATTCTTTTTCTGCATGGTAAAATAGGTGGAGGAGTTGACTAGAGCAGTTTGGGGAGAAGTTACAAGTAATTGCTTAACATTCAGTGCCAGAAGAATGGAGGATGGACAAAAGAGAAAATGAGTAGTTGTGGACAATTAGAACATGAGGTCATTTTTGGAGGGGGAGGGAGAAACTGGAGCACTGAGTTTCATCATGTGCAGTCTCCACACAGTAGCTGAAGGTGTTCTGTGCAGTATAAGTCTGAATTGCAAGAGGAATCAGCCTGACACAAAATTTAAGTTTGGGGCTTGTTTCACATTTTTGAAATTTGTTTTGGATCCAAGGATCAACACAAGTTTCAGCATCATTGTCAATTTGCGCACCTGAGGAGATATTTTTCTTCTAAGTTCTCACATATATAGTATCACCATTACAGAGAAGTCTTTAGTATTGCCCAAACTGTAGCTTAGGCAAAGTGCTTAATACTCATTGCTATTCAGGCTTCCAGAAGGAGGTTTTCAAAACATTATGCCCCCAGAATTTCAAAGGAAATTCTGCTTATATTCCCAGGACTCTGTTTAAAATCTGTTTTTAAGTGGAGGGATATAGTGGCAAGTGGGCCAAACAAAGCACAAATCTTGGGGTCACCTCTGTCCTCCACTGTACTTGCACATATCCAAAGCCTACACTTGCCTTTTAATGCCTTTCCTATTGTGGGTTAGTAAGGTAAACAAATCTCTGAAAAATTATTTAATTATTTGGTAATGTGGGCACTGCAAAAATAATTGCCAGGTGTATCCTTCAACATCACCAAATATTGATATGCTGTCCTTATCACTAGAGTGCAATTAATTCATCCTGGCCATTATACCTTGCAAAAATCTGTAGCAGTTATTTGGGATCTCCAGTCCATACTGCCTACATATTTTAAAAATTACCTTAACAGATCTGGTTTTCTGACTCCTCTAGTGTCAGGGTTTGGAGGTTTTTTGTTTGCTTGTTTGCTTGTTTGTTTGTTTTCTTTTGTTATCAAATACAGAATTTCTCAGGAATATTTCTGTTCAGCCTGGGGCTTGTAAATAACATAGACATTTATTTTCATTCTTTGCTATTGTTTTTCAGGTTTCCAGTGTGGTCTCCAGAGGATGAGATAAAACGTAGTTTTGCTTGGTTTTGCTCTGCTGTGTTTTCTTTCTGAAATATTTGCAACATGATAGAAACTTTGTTCTGGCCTCGATTATTACCTCTTAACATGCTCCAAAGTGCTGTCTCTATACAAGGCATTAGAGAAAAGGTACTATAAATGCTGTAAATTATGGTTTCAAGCATCAGAAGAGTTTCTCAACATTTTTACTACTCTACTGAACATTCCATACTATCTACTACATATTTCAAGATTTTCATGGTAAGGTCCTGCATTGCCAATATGTTCATGGCTTAGCAAATCACTTGAGCAGGTATCCTGCATTCCCAGTGGTGAATTCTCTGTAACCAAATTTAAACATTTGCTTTGTTAATCATAACACAATTTTACAATAAATAAATCTTATAGTAAATAAAATGTTTCACTAGTTCTTCACTGTCCTTGAAATTCTTGCTTGAGATACTATTTTGCTATAGGCAAAAAAAGACACCAACATTATCAGCCTCACAGTAAGGATCAGTGGCTTTCTTTATCACTGTGAAATACCCCAGATTCCTCTTAAGTCTGCTAATCTCAAATAAGGTGCTGGGCAACTCAGTCCACTGAAAGGTGGAATCTGTAGCTTTTGTCACAGATAGGGCCCCAAGGGAAGGCTTCTTACCTGTTCCTTCATAGGCCAACAAAAAAAAAATATTCTTCCAGCCTTGTGAAATATTTTGTTCATGCCTTTTACAAATCTTCAGGTAGTTGCTATTAGAAACCAGAGCTGCTGTGTAAAGAAGGGCAAACACATAATTGATGTTAATGAATTGAGGAGTATGAATTGAGTGATTTTCTGAATCTTAATAATGAATTTGTTTGCTTCTCAGATAAAGAGCTCTAAGTAAAGGAAAATGTCTTGTCCTAGTCAAAGTTTAGTTGTCTCATCCTCTGTTACATACCTCTGTAGTTATTTTACTTTGGTGAATATTTGCTACTTTCTCCTGTGTATAAAATTAGTCTCACATTATTCTCCATGGTAATGAGATAATACTTAATGAACAGTAGAACCTATTTTGACAGATCCCTGGACATGAAACTGACTCACATGTGAGTCAGAGATATATTCTGGTAGAGGTTTCTAGAGGTAAGAATGAATGCTTTGAGTTGGGAACAATTTATGAAAGAGACCATTTGAATGTTTTAGCTTTCCACAACTAAGGAAGACACACAAAAGAGAGACTCTGCTTCTCTTTCTGGCAGGAAAATGTATTATCACAGAGCCTGTAATGGGACAGTGAGTGTTGAAAATATATTTTGGAGGGTTTATTTTATTTTTGATTTTTTTTATCTTTTATCTTTGATTTTTGTATGGTAGCTTTACTGAATTAATATGACCAATGCCACGGTACTGCAGATAGAGTGAGCCTGATCCTTCTCTGTCATCCTGCTGTTAATTATCTCCATTATAATGGTCTGGGGAGAGCAAATGAGGGAACAATAATGCCTCTATCTGTCTTCTGCAGCTCATACTGAACTATGCCAGACAATGTCAGCTCTTGTGCCAGTATCAAGTATGAAAAGTACATCCTCCTAGAGAGGTGGAAATGCTGAGCTTCACTTTTTTCCCTCCTCAGGATCCACCCTATTATGGGGACCAGCCATCTGAAGGCAAGGAAGGATGAAGGAGAATCACTTTCCCACTCCAGGCTGGGCTTCTGTCATGTGTGTGGTGTACTGACATTCCCAGAGTTTGCTAAGCTAGAGAACAGCATTGCAGTTTTGAGATATTCAAGTGTGGAGGAAAGGGTTGAACAAAAAGCCCTCTGTCTTGTTTTGTTGATGGAGGTGGTGTTCGTCCCTGGGTAAAGGAAAACTTTCATCCATCTTAATCCATACACCCTGCCATCTCCAGGATGGTGGAAGTGCTGTAATGTTCCTGGCCATTTCAAACTCATGGCAGGTACTGCCAGATCCCTCTCAGGCAGGGGAAATGAAGATGTGGAAGCGTAGCATAAACGAGCCACGCTAACAAATGCCAGAGCAAGGAAGGAATGAGAGAGGGGCAGCAATTACAACAGCAGCAAAATGTCAAAGGGAACAAGTTTTGAAACAAAAGTAAAAATAGGTCAGACTCTATGGTGCTCTGCAACAATGTAAGTGACATTTGAAAGAAGTTTTATGTGAATAGCTCCAAGCACTATGTTATTTGGCAGTGGCTTGCTTCTCCATTCAGATTTTAATTCTGTCCTGCTTTCCAACCCTTCAAATGACATCCCTCTAGTAGTATTTTTAGAAATAGCAGCTGTTGGGTTAAAGTCAAGAACCACAATACATCTTGTCTCCAAATGGATGAGGCTGTACCCCATCCATTTGGATGTCTACCCTGTAATATATGATGCTGGAACAAGTACACTTGTTTCACAGTACCAGTTCTCAAGGACCACTGATAACTCTGTAGCCAGTACTTTCTAGTCTGTCTTACAGTATGGATAGGCCCAAAAATACAAGATCTTCAAATCTATGTTCCTGATGATGTTTCATTTGTGTGGCAAGCATTATTTTTTATCTAGAGGGAAAAAGGGGGAACCAAGGTCTGGGTTACACTTTGTCACTAAGCAATTTGTTAATTTTATTTTTAATTCCAGTTTGACAGTCTTTAATATACAATCGTATATGAAATATGCATAATTATATATCAATATAATATAATATGGAAAATTTAGATGAGTCTCCAAGGCTTATGCAGGGGCAGAATCTGACTCCTTTGCTATCTAGTATGTCTATTGTCTGCAGGTTTTCGCTTCCACACATTATTTTTGCATTTCTTTTCCAGTGGTATCTTTGTTTTTTGTCTAATGTCCTTTTTGAATGGAATGTGTAAGATTCCTTTAACTAGATTGCAATTACATATAACATATACCCCTTTATAACCTGCCAAATCAATACCTTACAAGATTAGCTGACCACTAGCATGTGCCTTCTTCTCTCTCAGTGAGAATTATGCTTTCCTTGGGAAGGGCTGGGTGGAGAAGAATGCTGCTATTTTATGGTTGTCCCTTTTGTCCTCCAACCAGCAGCCCACAAACAATTTGTTAGCTTACAGTGAAAGCTAATTAGAGGGACACTTTTTCACCTCTGTAATGCAGTTACAAACTTTTTTCAACTAGGACAGATAAAACAAGACAATTAATGTGTAGCATTGATGGAGGAAAAAAATACAGGTAAGGAAATGCACCAATTTCCTTCTGTGCTTTTCACCTATTTCACATGTTGATTTCCTCTAAATACTTTCTAGCAGCTTGCCCTGTTTTTGTCTGGGATAGAGTTCATTTCTTCTCAGTGTATGATACAGTGCTATGGTTCAGTATAAGAATATTGTTGATAACACACTGGTGTTTTTATTGTTGATATGTGCTCTTTATCCTAAATCAAGGATGATTTTTGCCTCTCATGCTCTGTCATTGAGGAGGAGCTCAAAAATCTCTTAGGGAGCACAGCCTGAAGATGTGATTCTAACTGGCCAAAGGGATATTCCACAGCACAGAACATCATTGCCAGTATATAAACTGGGGGAGTTATGCCTAAGGGATACCAGTTGCAGTTTTGGGACATGGTCTGGCATCAGTCAGCAGGTGGTGAGCAGCTGCACTGTGCAACACTTGCATTGCCTTGGGTTTTAAATTTGATTCTCCTCCCCATTCCACCAGAATGGGGTCCATGAACAAGCAGCCATATGGTTCTTCATTGCCAGCTGGGTTTAAACCATGACAGACATTTTTGACATCCAATGTGAGGCCTGCAGGGATGAAATAATTACAGATCTGACCAGAATGTGGTAAACCGAAACTGTTATAAACAATAATTGTAAATCCATCTGGGCTGCCACACTGTGGCAAGATATTCATGCCTGGATGGAGAACCTGGTTGTGAAGGTACATCATGTAGATATATGTTTCCAAGCATTGGGCCACTGCAGGACATCAGAACAACCAGGAGGTAGATCAGGGGCTGCTGATGGCAATTACTGATATTTCAGACATTATGGGCCCTTTGTCAGGAGATAAAATAACTGAGCAGAAAAGCCAAATAAGCTTGGTGCTTCCTAGGGGACAAAGGAAATCTCAGCAGTACAAAAGTCTCCATTTGAACCTTATTTATATGAACCAGCCTTGTCTGGGGTAGTGTCATGGTATTCCTACCCATTAGAGGAGGTAAGTGTTGTTTTCTAAGGTGAACGAGGAGATGTCTTTTACATACATTTGATGTAGTATGTAACAAATGTTTAAAAAGTCATCACATCTTACATTCATAATTTCAGCCCTCATACCGCTTCAGAGACCACAACAAAATAAGTGGAGTTGTGGTCTCTGAAGTTAGTTAACAGCTTTTTAGAAAGTCTTTTTTTTGTTGTTGTTCTTTCTTTTTGAAAAGGAGAAAATCACTTGAAACTTTTGGAGAGTTTAAAAATATATATCATGAAGAATACTTTTATGTGTTACTACAGCTACTATATAACTTATGTATGCATGCAATACTACATGCATATTTACAGAATCCTTCCTCTTTTAGTCATATGCCCACAATTACCATTCTCACAAAAAACCCCAAACCCAAACTAAACCTAAAAAGCCCCAAACCAAACAAATAAATGAACCATAATTAAGAGGCCTAATAATATTTTAAGACCTGAAGTAAGAATCAATCACATAATCACAGCTTCTGATGATAATGCTCAAAAAGTAAGACTGTTAGTCTTCTGTAATTTCGTATAGTATGACATACCTTCTGCTGCTCTGAATGTTGCCAGGCTTCTCTTTTTAATAGGTTCTGTAGAATAATTATTGGATTAGAAAAATTAATTGCATAATTTAACATCTCAAATACCAGAAGCATTGTTTCCTTTTTTTCTCTCTGCCTCGATTTGTTTTTTCTTCCAGTTAGACTTGAATAAGAACATCACTCAGCACTAGAACATTCCTATCCACAAGACTCCACCTGTCTCTGGTGAAAGGCAATATTTTTGTGTGATGGTTATAGACCACTCCCTGGTCTGACAATTATTGCCATCCTCAGCCCAAGCCTCATTTTAGACCATGCAAGTCTTTATTTTCCTAGAAACTAGGTATGATAGTCTCTTTTGATTGGACATTTTAGTCCCCAAACCTGTGAAGTATAATTATTTATTTTGTTGTTATAAAATGTGTTGATGTGAGCTTGCAGGGAGTCTAGGAAGTTGAGCTGACTGTCCCACAGGCTTTCCTAGACACCTGTTTTCAGATAAATGCTGTCTAGGTGCACATAAATTTTGTCCTTTATTAACATTCAAGGATTAATAACATTCAAGGCAATTTACAGAATTGCCCTTCATGACCAATGAATAACTTTTAAAATGAGACCTAAATCTTAGGGGTTCTTTACACTATTTATTTTCCTAAGCCATTTGAATACATCTCATTTCTAATCAATTCAAACCTTTCTCATTATTTCACCGTTTCTCTTCCCAAATTCTTGAAGAAAGACACTCCTGCAAAGAAGGTTGGCTTGGTACAAAATATTGCAGCTTATTGTTGTGGTAAGTTTATGCATGTGCTTGAGACATGTTTTCCCCTGACAACTGCCATCATGTCTGCTCAGTTTGATAGTCAAAATAATGTTTTCCTTTTCTTGTGCTTCGCAGATTAATCTGAATTTAGGAGAATCAAACTGACTTTATTTGCTTTGTTCAACATCAACACTATCAAGAACACAAAACATGCTCAATTTCAGGAGTGGTTGTTGAAGATGTGAGCACTGACAGAAGGCAGCTTGACTTTGATTAAGTTAAATTGCTCCTGTCTGGCTTATATGAGCTGCAAAAAAAAATCCATAAATGAGGTTTCAGGGAGGCTCTGTGCACATACATAATATGCCTTTTCTTATCAAGGGATAAAAATAAAATATAAAATATTTCCTGCAAATTATTTTTGTATTCCAGATTGCTCATATGCTATACAAAATGCAGACTTAATTCATTTATGTAGCAAGTATCGTTAAGATTTATGTGAACTTCCTTTAAAAAAGGAATTTTTAGGGGAAAGCTAGATAATTTTCAAATGCAGACTCTCTAACTGTTCAGGTGTGCATAAAAAATTGGCGCTTAGGGCTTCTTTCTCTGAACATTGATAGGCAGGAGAAGGTAGGTATCCAGCCAGGAGGGAAAACAAAACAGGGAAATGTGTGTATGTAGACATTCCTATGAGTAAATTTTTGTGAGAAGATTTTCTTTTCTTGTTGCACAATCACATCACCAAAAAGAGTTTTGGTTGGCTTTTGTTGTGTGGTCAGGGTTTTTGTTGTTGTTGTTTTTGTTTTGTTTTTACTGTGGGGAGGTGGGACTTTGTTTTGTGGGGCTTTTTTTTTTTTTTTTTTTGTGGGTAGCTGCTTCTAGATTTCTTTTGTTTTGTTGGCTTGCTCCATTTTTTTTTACTTAAACTGTCCACTTTCTGTCATAATAACAGTTTGGAATGTTTGATACTGTCACTCTGTAATATGAACACAATGCTGCAGTGTTCCTGACTTAGCTGAAGCAAAAAAAGAATCACCAGTGGGATAACAGGGGTTTCAGGGATTTGAATATTTCTCTTTCATCTTGTTTCTGTGTGCCCTGTTATAGGCACCTACCTTGCTATCTGCAAATTACATTCACAGATATATCCCACTAAGAGATGGCTCTTTTTGGTACATTATATTAAGTCCCTTTGATAGTAAATGAAGAGTATACCAACTATCAGTGTCTTGAGATTGCTTTTATAAAGAATAAAAGAAACATCTATGAGTGACCCTTTATGAGGTATCAAAGTAAATTTCTCCCATCCAGTAGGGGATCATAGGAAAAAGATGAAATAGGGAAATAGGCAGCTTCTATATTCTAAACTGCAGCAGAGAGTTACATTCAAATAACACCTAGGACTGCTTAATATATCTTGGTCTTTCACTGAAATACATCAGAGTGAAATGCACCATAATATACATGGATACTTGTCTGTTTGCTTGTTTGCCTTCTAACTCCTTTCCACTTTCTTTGAGGAATTAGGAGCTGGAATTTTGGAAAGCAGATGAGTTGAAGTATCATTCAATCAGTAGCTTTCTGAGAATTAACTCAAAATCATTGTTTGCTATTATTTGGCAGCTATGAAAGATGTGACTATGGAATTGTTTTGAAAAACTCAGTCAATATCAACTATCTTTCTTCTTCCCTTTAGATTAGAAAGACAGATGGATTGGGGTTTTTTCTACATTATTTTCCAGGTAGAAAATCCTCTTTTCCTAGCTTTCGACAGTGTCACCTTCCTTATTCTTTGTGATGGGTTTCTACTTCTTATTTTGAAACAGAGGTGCTAATTAATCTTCCCACATTCAAGCATTGCAAACATATTTCAATTTCAAATGAGGCAAGACCCATGCTTGAAACGCCCACACTTACAATTTTAGATAGCTTTGTACCACGTTTTGGAACTGGCCTGAATTTTCTTCATGACATTGACTTTATCAACAATGAGCTTGTAAAGCTTTGTATCTAATAAGCAGCCTCTACATAATAGCTCACCAACTCATATGGGAGTTAAGAGAGGTGGAAATATACAAGAAAGAGTAAATTAAGAAAACCAATTACTGCTAGCCTGCATACTGGGCTCCTGCTTTTCAATATCCATATATATTAGTCTATTCATATGCATGCCACTGACCTAATTTTCCAAAATCTGCATGACTCTTATGCCCCATTCAATTACTACTTATTTACTTAGCTCATATTTAAGGCCAAGAAGCCAAAACTGAATTGCAGGAAATTCCATTTAAACAGAAGAAAACACTTTTCTTATTGTGACCTTGATTGAACCCTGAAGCCTGTTGCCCAGAGAGGTTGTGTATTCTCCACCCTTGGAGATATTCAAAACCCAATTGAACAACAAAGAGTTTGGGCAACCCTGATCCTCCTCAGGGCAGGGGCTGGGTGATGGTGACCTCTAGAGCTGTCTATGACTTGTGAATTATCTTACTTAATGGGTGAGTTGCATGTTGATTTCAGAGTTAGTTTGGGGTTTTTAAGCTCCTGAAGTTTTCCTTCAAGGAAGAATTAAATGCATGCCCTTGCATACTTTACATCATATATCAGTTTTCATTACTCAGTTGGTATGAATATTCATAGCAAGATAACAGCTCAATGCATGATCTGGTCTTAACCAGAGCAACTGAAATTCTGCTGTACTTGCATTTCAATGTCCGATTTGTTTATTTTCACCTCTGCTTAGAACCCCCTCTTTCTATATTATCCTTTAATCTTCTTTTCTGATGACTTATTATTCATAATCATGTGACATTGAATATCTCAGGTGAGTTCAAGTCTTTTTTATGCTAGGTACAGTGGCAGTCCCTAAGTTTTTCACCCTGCAAAGTCATTGTACCACTTTTTCCTTAGGCTGTCCTTGTATACCACATTCTTTTGTCTTCCGAATCCCTATTGATGAAGACTGGGTCCCAAAATCTACTATCAGTTATAAACAGAGTAAGAAGAAGAAAGAAACTAGTCTTTCAAGAAATGTGCAGAAATGAGGTAGAAGCAGAGAACATATTTCTGCAGAAAGCTTGAGGCAGAATCCACATGCAAAATACCACTCCAGGGCCATCAGTGCTAGACAGGCTTTGCTTTTACTTCTCACCTTCACCAGATCTCAGCTCACTGACCATGTGTTTCCGAGGGTGGGTGAGATATTCTCACTGAACAGCTGTGCTAAGATACCCTGTACTAGTGAATGTTTTGTTGTGTTGAGAACTAAGCTGTACTCCCAGTTATACTGTGTAAATATAAATTAGTTCATTAAATCATTTTTGTTGAAGTCAATGGGATTGTGGCAAATTCGGACCATGGTCAATCAAAGTAAAATATAACAGCAGGAGTTTGTTAGTTTGCTAGAATTCAGTATCATTTTGCAGCTGTGAAGAAAGAAAAACAACTTTGCTAAAGGAACAGAAATACTTACTGCACAGAGCATTTTAAAATGTAACTTCTTTTTTTGGATTTTGGGGGATTTTGTCATTCTGAGAGGAGATCATCTTTCTGTGCTCTGATTGCCACACTATCAACATCAGCAACGTGTGGCAATATGCAAATGCAAAACTGTCGTGCTATAATGTTCAAATGCAGTAAGATGCTGTTTCCCTTCACTAGACAGAACACAGTCCAGTCAGAGATAAACTACTGTGATAGCTCTTCAGAATGATACTTCAGTCATCAACAACAACTGGTGTGTGTAGTTACAAACGTTCCTTTGATTCAAGCAACCTAAGATGTATTTTGAAGAATACATTTTTCAGCCAGGTAAACTGAGACACGTGTCACTGACAATTTAGAGGATGGTACAAAACTGCAAATAATAGATACATTGTAAATAGCTAGAAAGGCTTAGGACTAGTCAGCAGTGGGAGTGCTGTTGCTCTCATCTCTCTTTCCCCCCATGGGTTACAGGGACAGGTTTGCTGCCCTGTTAATTGTCATGACTCTGTTTGCTTAAGTGCTGTCCTGAGTAATAATACACCTGAGCATCTGTCCCAAGAGCTCTTCCTTCAAATCAGTTCCCAGCAGGATGGCCTGAGAAATGGAAATGGCTGAAAGAGAACACTGGAGATCTAAAGGTAAACTGGATTTTGAGGGTCTTTTGTTTGGGTGTATAGTTCAGAATGAAATTTCCTGAAGTTATGAATCTTAATTTAAAGTGTTTGTTTATCATTACATAAAAAAACAATGAATGTTTCACACACCATCTGCTTACATTTTCCCCAAAGGGTTTTGCATATTTTCAGGAAGAAATTACTCTAAATATCCTGCAGTTTTTGCTGAAATGTTTCATTATTTCACAGCAACCCTGTTAATGAAGTACAGTATGTGCCCTTGTAAATAAATAAAAATTATATCAAATTGCTGACAGGATCGTCCTATGTCATGAAAACATATCAAAACTTCTAAAAAGGAGAAGTCCTTTTTTGGCTTTAGTCAGAAGATCAGGGATTGAAAGTGTTTTTCTTACTCTACTGCTTTAGAAAGTACAACTAGGTATGATGGGGAACATGAACAATATCAGGCTTCTCCCTGGCAAACTGGTGGATAGTATGGAAAAATTAGAAGGGCAGGGTACTTGTGAAGGCTCTGTGAGATGTATCAGTCACACTGGAGCACACCTGCTGTCTTGCAAAGATGTGCCAAGATAATAGAAGCCAGAAGGGAACATTGGATAAACCCCCTGAGCAGCAAAAGAAGACTTAAGAGAGAATACCTTGACCAGGCACAAGCAACCAAATACACAACCACTAGAGAGGACTATGGGGTGTCCCTTCACACCCCCACAGGGATATTGTCACCATCAAATACCTCTATAAAGTGCCTGTACACCAATGCACTCAGAATCATGTGGATCAAACAGGAGGAACTGGAGGTTTGTGTGCAGTCACGGAGCTCATTGCAATTACAGAGACATGGTGGGATAGCTCATCATGGGTTCCTGGAAGGCATTGACAATGGATGCTACAGGATAGGGAGCAAGATTATAGCCATGGACTTCAGGAGTGCTAATTTTTGCCTGTTTAGGAATCTTCTTGGAAGAGTCCCTTGAAGGAGAGAGGTAGGGAGGAGAGGTCCACGTGAGTTGGTTGATATTCAAGGCTTACTTCCTCCAGGCTCAACAATAATGTATTCCAACGAAAAAAAGTCAGGCCGAGGGCACAAGAAACCCTTGTAGATGAATAAAGAATTCCTGTAACTGCCCAAGTATAAGGAAAAAATTCACAGGAGATGGAAGTGAGGTCAGGCAACTTGGAGTGAATATAAACAGGTGATCAGGGTAAACAGAAATGAGACTGGAAAGGCAAAGACCCATCTAGAATTAAACTTGGCCAAGAATGACAAATAAAGCACAAACACTTTTTTCAAATACATAAATGACAAAATGAAAACAAGGGATAATGTGGAACTGTTTTTAAGTGAAGGGGAAAGCCTGGTAACAGAGGAGGCAAAGAAGGCAGAGTTACTGAACATTACTTTTGCACTGTTCTTCACTAAGACCAGCCCTCTGACCCAGGAGGCTGGGGTAAAGGAATGTTGGAAGGGAGACTTTCCCTTGGTAAGGGAGGATTGGGTCAGAGAACACCTAAACAAGCTTGACATCTTCAAGTCTGTGCACTCTGACACATTGATCCATCAATGTTGAGAGAGCTGGTGGACACCATGATTTCACGGTCATTTTTGAGAGGTTTTGGAGACCAAGATAGTTGCCTGAGAACTGGGAAAAATTAAATGCCATTCCAGTCTTCAACAAGGGCAAGAAGGAGGACTACCAACCAGTTAGCCTCACCTCAACCCCAAAAATAGTAATGGCCTCATTCTGGAGGCCATCTTTTACCTACAGGGAAAACAAGAAATTTATACACTTGACCAATATTATTACCTTCTACAATGAAACAACCAACAGGATGGATGAAGGGAGAGCAGTGGATATTGTCTGCCTTGACTTCAGCAAAGCTTTTGACTGTCTCTCATGCAACCCTTATGGGCAAACCCAAGAAGTGTGAGTTGGAGGAGTGAACGGAGTGAACAGTGAGATTGAGAACTAATAGAGAAGCAGCTGAACAGCAGATCCCAGGGTCATAATCAGTGGCACAGGCTCTAGCTGGAGGCCTGTCCACGGTAGTGCCTCCCAAGGTTCAATAGTGGGCCTAGTCTTGTTTAACTTTTCCATCAGTGACTTGGGTGAAGGGGCAGAGGCCTCCTCAGCAATTTCACTGATAACACAAAGCTGGGAGGAGTGGCAAGACCCCAGAGGGCTGAGCAGCCCTTCAGAAGGACCTCAACAGGCTGGAGAGAGGATTGACAGAGAGGAACCTTCTGACATTCAGCAAAGGCAAACACAGGGTCCTGCACCTGGGGAGGAACAAGCCCAGGCACCAGCACAGGCTGGGCATGACCTGCAGGGAAGGTCTGCAGAGAAGGACCTGGGGGCCCTGCTGGACAACAAGCTCTCCATGAGCCAGCCGGTTGTCCATGTCTTCTGGCCAAACAGGCTCCAGGTATCCTGGGCTGC